>CM062087.1:933943-1030392 GCA_031163375.1 Conogethes punctiferalis | reverse complement strand
CCTAATTCTAAGGTTCCATGGTACCATTTCGTAAGGTATTTGACGGTAGGACCGGGGTTTTTGGTGGGTATTCCCTGCCCCATCTCTATCTTAAAGCCGGGTAGTCTCACATACCCCATCACTCGTCTAGATGACAGGTCGTGCATCCCTGGATGCATAGCCGCAATTTCCCCGATTGAAAAAAGAAAAGAAAGTCACCATACAAGGCAAGTGGGTTGGTTTTATTAGTAGATAAAAAAGTGCCTAATCTTATTCTAAACATCCATCTCAAGAAGTCACTTTTACGAAACCTCCGGGCGATTATTTCTATTCTTTTCCGCCACCGCGCTGATAATATCAAATAGAAGCTTGCAACTAGTAAACCAATAAGGGCATCAATACGTTTACACTGTGAATGGTAGTGACGTAAAATCGATGCCCTAATAACGCAGTGTTGTTCTTAGAAATAACTGGACTGGTAAACAGTCAGACGTAATTTGCTCTGACGTTAATACGAGGAATTCGCGTAGCTGCCCCTCAATAGAGAGGTACTCTCTACCTCTATAGTACTATAATAGGTATGAATATGGTACCGAAAGTTATTATGTGGAATTCCTAAGACTCTTTGACTATTTATTGGACGATCGGAATAGATTCTCTAACTAAAATAAACATATTTTCTTTCTTTCTTTCTTTTCTTTCTATAAAACAATAATAAAGTCACAATACGTACTTTCGTAGTTATTAATATTTTTATGGACAAATTCTACATCTACCTACTCCTAGTAATAAAGGCTTAATTTAATGGATAATTAAGACCATTTATAAATTCCGTCCGCTAATGTCGGTGTAGTTAAAATAAGACGTTTTAATGAAAAATTAAAAACGATAATTTTTTGCCAAAAGTATTTTTACTTGCATTTCAATTCTAGCAATAGTCTCGCCGAAATCCGTTGTAAAAATTCCATAAATGTACATTTTCGCAATTGTTTGAGCATTGAAAAGTATTATCTGTGTGCCTAGCACTAGCACGAACATTTTCGAAAAAGTATGCGTAACGTTTCCGTAAACATTTAACGTAGTGAAAATTATCGCCCGTTTACAGTTACGTTACGCATACTTTTTCGAAAGTGTTCGTGCTAGGCACACTGATTATAAGATTTTATCCTGTAATGCGGAGAGAATGAAAGGATGTGCAGTGAGGAAAATATATATATGTTTACCAATGTAAAGAATATCCTTACTAATACGTACCCTCTCCTGTTTATCGTCAATGTACCACACTATGTTTGCAGGAGGCATGGCCGGTCCTGTGGTGCAGTTCAGGAGGACATCCTCCCCGAATTGAACGCTGCTGGGGACACCATGGATCACGGGGTCTTCCTTCAGGATCACTGTTAAAAGATAAGTGTGATTATTTTTTTTTTCAGTTTGCAAATGAATTTTAAGGAAATGAAGTACATTAACAGTAATAATGTCTTTGTAAACCAATCCTTTATCATTATAGCCTATCTTAGTCCACTGTTGGACATAGGCCCCTCCAATTATTATTCGCTCGATCTTGGGCTTTTCGCATCCAGCACTTAAAATAAAACAAATAATAACTAACCCCAGACATGCAACTGATAATTTTTTGTAAGTAACATATAACACAGAATTCATTTTTAAAATAATAAAATGCTGAACAATAAAAATAAATATTTAGATAGTTATCCTTCAAGTCAAAAATGGCCTTAAAATAAGTAAAACGGGTAGTACGGCGGAGTACGGCGGTATCACCAGCTTTTTTATCTCAGTTATTTAATATGGTGTTCCTTTAAACGGGGCGGACAGAAGCAACTTAAGTTACAAGCCAGTTACCTTCCCGTTGTCACAGCGACTTGGGCTTCTCTTTTGCTTTCCAGTTCTTTTGAAGCCGTACTGTATTTAGAAAAGAAATTTGAGGAGGGGGGGGGGGGGGGGGGTGGAGGGGGGGGGGATATTACTATGCCCACCGATTAACGTAGCATGTAAGTCCTGAATCACTATTACTATCACACTAACCAGCCACAGTCAAGTTCTTCGTCTGCTTAACGACTGCGAACCTCGGACCTTCCGTAGACACTTCGCACATGAACGATATCCTCGTGTTGTAGGTCTGCGGCAGACTGACGCTGATGGCACAGCTGTGGTAGTTACACTGGCCTGGCAGGACCTCCCCCCCAGTAGTGTTGAAAGTCCTCGTGGGGGGCTGCAACGGAATAAATACGTTAGTGTAAGTGCAACCAATATCTTATATCAAGGTGTCTTCTGTAGAAACTGTACGTAAGTTTTAAAAGGGCATTAACAATTTTACGAGGGACTATCATCATCATCAGCCTATTACAGTCCACTGCTGGACATAGGTCTCTCCAGTTGTTCGCCACTTAGAGCAAACATCTGGAGGATATACCCATAATCGCCACGCTGGGCAGGCGGGTTGGCGATCGCAGGGCGGCAGTTATAAGCATACCTACTCCCATGCCACGTTATTACTAAAAGAAGATGTAACAATTAATCATCATCATCATCATCTTGCGGGGAGCGGATTCTCACTTTCTTATGGTACTATAACACGCGAGACCAAAGGTCGAGCCCTGCGTAGGGCAGAACCTAGAAGGAGTGCCCCAAGGAGTACCTATGAAAAAAACCACCTATGAAAAAAAACCTCAAGTCCTCAAGCCCTCACAGCCCACCAAAAAAAAAGCCGTGGAGAGTAAAGCATCGAGCGGCTGACGCCCCAAGGAGCTCATACCCAAAACCGAATTAACGTACAACAAAAAAGACCAACGCCCGCCCACGCAGACCATACAACCCAGAAAAGTAATTTCACGAGGCCGCAGGCAGAGCTCCACGTAGGGCGAAGCCTAGAGCGTATTTTAAAACTAACCTTTTAAGTGCCTTGGAGATTATCTAAAAGCTATAAGATGTGGGTGATATAAATAAATAATAATTAATAACACAGGGCCACAAATAAATTGTGGCAACGACATCCGTAGCACGCAACAAGTCCGTAGCACGTCAAAGCTACGGCTGCGCTGCTACGGACAGCCGTAACTGCTACGAACAAGCTACGGTTACGTTTGGAATGTAAACGCAAAATGTTTGCGAAAACATTTCGTGTTTTGCGAGAATACACTTCAACCGGATTTTTACCCTCGTGGATTTTGGTCAGTCACTGAATAAGTTTTACGAATGTCCCCTGAGAGGATTATACTTTTAAATCGCGCTATTTACATTTTTTATAACCTAAAAGACCGTACTATAATTTCTCGTTGAATAATCTAGCTAAAAACCAAAAATACACTAAGGTGTACTGTGTTTTAGTGATGCAAGTACCCTTTAGAGAATAGAGAATTTCGAATGTTTAAAGATTTTATTTCCATAAAGACTTACAAAGTCACTTACATGAAAATTACATTTGTTATAAAAGTTATTTAGATTAGATTAAATCGTTGTAGAATCGTAATAGAAACGTTATTCGTAATAGAATCCTTGAGTTAGACAATTTTTTTATCAATTTTAATTCGTTCGTTTTGCGGATTCGTTCACCAAACCACCTGTCAAGAGAGGTGACAATAGTAATTGGGAGAGCAACGGTTTACCTAGGCACAAATAAAAAGTAGTGCAGTCAGCAACTCGCCTACCAAGCGTGGTGACTGAGGCATTACCCCAAATAACAATTGTCATTAGGGCAGGTCTTTGTCCAGCAGTGGACGTTTCTAAGCTCTTGATGACGACGCTTAAAAGTGACTCTACTTACTAAATAAATAAATAACCCAAGACATGCCACGCTGGGCCACACAGCGCCACCTAGCCCCAAACTAAGCCGAAGGTTGTACTATGGGTACTAGACAACTGATAAACTTTTTTTTATAGTGGCTCGACATAATGGCTTCTCTACGCCTGATGGAAAGCGAAAGAGAAGCCCAAGTCGCTGTGACAACGGGCAAGCAACTGGCCAGTCACCTGTCAGTTGGCACCGCCATGCCGGCCCAACCCTAACCCACCACGAGCACCGGAAACCCTACTCACCGGCAGAAACACGACCCAGAGGTCATTTGACTGCGGTATTCTATAGGGTGGAGGTCCTTCCCCGGACGGGCGGCTCAATTCGAGCGAAGATTCACTATTCCCTACCTCTCTTAGTACTACGTAGTATTCAAACTTACTTAGATACATTTTTTTTTTGTAAATAAATACATATTATACATGGAAAACACCCAGACCAATACAAACAGACATGTTCATGAGCACAAATGTTTGTACTGTGCGTGAATCGAACCCACGACCCTTGGCTCAGAGGGCAGAAGTCACTACCAAATGAGCCACCGAGCCTGTCCTACTACTACCAGACCATCTAAACTGTCAAGTCTAGACAAACTCAACTGAGAGACAAGCTTTGATACCTTGCCCTTGAGAATATTCCCCTCGTTATTTCAAACTAACAACTTCAATACCGTCGTTAACAAACCAGCCTCGAAGCGAAATCCGCAATAATATCTGCTGTCGATATCAGATACCAACAAATTTTAAGTGGATATCGGACAAACGGAATCACGGAATGATAACGCAAATAACAAATGGATGTTCATTATCATCAATCATAACGCATAAGGGATGAAATGGTTCTGTTGATTCGATCCGGACTGCCCATTATGCAGGGATCCGTATTGGAACATTGTTATTTGCGAAAAGATTTTATGATAACGTTATTAGGTTAAATATGATTTCCGTGGGCCGTGATAGCCTAGTGGCAAGATCGTCGCTTCACACACGTGAGGTCGTCGGTTCGAACGGCACGTTTGTCCCGGTTTGTGCCTCTAGGCCCAGGGTCCGCTTTGACCATGATCCTAGATTTAGCGAGTCTGGTTATTACATTGAAGCGACTGCCATCTGACCTTCGTAACCCTCAGAAAGGGGAACCAGACAAATTTGGATCATGGTTACACATTCAGAATTAAACTGGATGTGCAGGTTTCCTTACGATGTTTTCCTTCACCGCTAAGCTAGTGGTATAATTCTGCACATAGATTTTTGCAAATCCAGAGGTGCGTGCCCCGCGCGGGTCTGAACCGACGACCTCACGTGTGTGAAGCGACGATCTTACCGCTAGGCTACCACGGCTCCAGTAATGTGCCACTATAAAATAAAAAAATGAATAACCCAAGACATGCCACGTTGGGCATACATCGCCACCTGACCCCAAACTAAGCCGAAACTTGTACTATGCGTGCTAAACCTATCCTCTACTCTAAGGTTGTCTGGAAGAGATCGCTTATAGTGATAAGGCCGCCTAAATTGTGCAACAAGTGTATGTAATACCTAGTTTTAAGTCAATTGTATGGTGGGTAATAAAGAATACTATCTATCAAACAAACTAATGTCTATCAAAACAACTAATAAGCTTACTTAGATACTTTTTTCGTAAATAAATACGTATAATACATAGTTCTTCTTCTTATCGTTTCATAGTAGTAGTAATCATCCAGACTTATACAAACAGACATGTTTATGCACACAATTGTTTGCACTGTGCGGGGATTGAACCCTTAGTTCAGAAGGCAGAGGTCACTACCAAATGAGCTATCGGGCCAGTCAAAAAAATGATACTCTACCTGTTGATCTGGTGTGTACCGGAAGATCTCATTGCTCCCCCGGTACCACTTGACGGAGTGCAGTGGGGGGTCGTCCAGGCCGTTGACATAGTGGCAGACCAGGTTAGCCTTCTCGTGGGGGTCCCCGTACCGCGGCACGTCGAGAGACGTGATGTTGTGGGCTGTTGCTATGACTGTGGATAAGGGAAAGTTTTGGTTAGATTTTTATTATAATAGCTACTTTACGTCTGCTGGCAAGCGAGAGAGAAGCCTAAGTCGCTCCGACAACAGGCAGGTAACCAGCCAATCACACACAATGACAGGCTAGGTGGCTCATTTGGTAGTGCCCTCTGCCTTCTGAGCCAAGGTTTGTGGGTTCGATCCCCGCACAGTACAAACATTTGTGTGCATGAACATGTCTGTTTGTATTGGTATAATATGTATTTATTTACAAAAAAAAAGTATCTAAGTAAGTTTATCAGTTGTCTAGTACCCATAGTACAAGCTTCGGCTTAGTTTGGGGCTAGGTGGCGCTGTGTGGCCCAGCGTGGCATGTCTTGGGTCTTGGGTAATCACTTGTCAATTGCCACTTCAACCCACTCGAAAGTTTACGTTAACCCACGATAAAAATTACGTATACTGAAAAAAGTAAGGGCTATCATGTCGATAATGCTGTTATCGAAATTCCTGCTGAAAAACGAACCAGGCTCTGGCGACCGATTGGTGGCGGTATAACCATCACGATTCAAGGCGCTGCTCAATACTATGGGCCGATGACGGGCAGAAGCGTCACTGGAGCGAGAAGCTACGCCCTGCAATCGGCAACTCGCCGCGCAGCGTGGCGATTATGGGTATAACCTACAGATATTTGCCCTAATTGGCGAATACCTGGAGAGGCCTATGTCCAGCAGTGGACTGCGATAGGCTGATGATGATGATGTTGGAAAAAAGCTCACTATAATGCCCTCCTTACGCCTGATGGAAAGCGAAAGAGAAGCCCAAGTCGCTGTGACAACTGGTCAGTTACCTGTCAGTTGCCACCGCCATGCTGGCCCAACCTTAACCCCCCACGAGCTCCGGAAATTGTACTCACCGGCATAAACACGACCCAGAGGTCATTTGACTGCGGTATTCTATAGGGTGGAGGTCTTTCCCCGGACGGGCGGCTCAATTCGAGCGAAGATTCGCTATGGCCTACCTCTCAAATTGAGAAATGTAAGATTTACTGTACTTTAGATACGACTCATTGCTGGTCATAGGCAAAAACACTAACGTGGTGTCTGTTTGTAAACCGCTAGTGTTCGTAGTAGTTCGCTACCGCGGCCTAAATTCCACCAAAAGATATACGAGTACAGCTCCGCCACCAAACTAGTTGCATAATATTTCAACAAGCGCTACAACATTTGCCGCTAACAATATGCAATTTTCAACTGCATATTAATGTGCATTGGGTACGTTTTTGCAATTCCACTCGGAGTTCTGATTAAAAAGTTCCGAACTCCGGCAATGTTCCGTTTGGCAAATCGAATTTTGCGGGTGTAACGCAGACCGTATCTGGCCCCTACCACCAAAATCGAAAACGATCGTTCGTTGAACGTATCGCGTATTTTTGCACCATAATATATCCCTCCCATTTGTCCCTCACGTCTTCAAATATACGAACTAAAATTCGTCAAAGTCGATTTTCATTAATTTAATTCGTACTAGCTGTGCCGGCGGCGTCGCACGCGTGGATATTGGGTTTCAAAAATAACAGACTTCCATAAAACACCTATCTAGTGCCTAAGTTTTAAGTTAGACCTCTAGCAATACATTGATGAAAACCGCGTTCAATTCCATGAAGTAGTTCTCGCGTGATGCGCGATCAAACATGCTGATTAAAATTTCTCCCTTTCTCCCTTTTTCCCAACACTTCCCTTCACTACTCTACTCCTATTGATTGTAGCGTAATGAAAAGTATACTATAACCTGCCCAGGAGTATGAAGAATAATCGTACCAAGTTTCGTCAAAATCCGTCTAGTAGCTTTTTTTCTATAACGAACATACAGACAGACAGACAAAAATTTTACTGATTGCATTTTCGGCATCAGTATCGATCACTAATCACCCCCTGATAGTTATTATGAAAATATATTCCATGTACAGAATTGACTTCTCTACAGATTTTGATTGACAGGCTCGGTGGCTCATTTGGTAGTGACCTCTGCCCTCTGAGCCAAGGGTCGTGGGTTCGATTCCCGCACAGTACAAACATTTGTGTTCATGAACATGTCTGTTTGTATTGGTCTGGGTGTTTTCTATGTATAATATGTATTTATTTACAAACAAAAAGTATTTAAGTAAGTTTATCAGTTGTCTAGTACCCATAGTACAAGCTTCGGCTTAGTTTGGGGCTAGGTGGCGCTGTGTGGCCCAGCGTGGCATGTCTTGGGTTATTTATTTATTATAAGTATAGATATTCGAACACGGGAGGAACAAACTGGAGGGTTCTAAGATGCAAAAGTACGCGATCCATTCAACAAAAGTTCGTTTTCGATTTTGGTGGTAGGGGTCCTAGAGCGGGGCAACAAAGAGGCAATGTCAATAGAATAAGGCAGGCCAAGCGTGTATTGGGTTGGGAGTCGAGGATCCTATGCCACAAAGTCGTGAGACTGAAAGCAGGTAGGGCTGGGAGTTACTTTGATAAATAACTTGTTATTGGGTCCTCAAGCTTTGTTCGATTTGGTTCAGTGATGCGTTAATATCAGTCATGTATGTGCTAGCTATTTTATTAACATTTTGATATCCATTGGTACGATGCATGTGACCAATATTAATCTTCTTTTGTCTACTTTATGAAGTTGTATGTTTGTTTTAATATTTATTTTAAGTATTTTTGAACACACCTAGCTACAGAAAGACTGAATATGGATCATCATAATCAGCCTATCGCAGTCCACCGCTGAATATAGGCCTCTCCAGTTGTTCATTACTGGGGGATTTCTTCTAGGTATTTGCCCAAAGTACCCGCCCTAAGTTTGTAGATAAAAGATAAACCCATAACCGCCACGCTGGGCAGGCGGGTAGGCGATCGCAGGACGTAGCGAGAGCTCCAGTGACGTTGCTGCCCGTCAGTAGCCGGTGGCATTTAGCGACGCCCTTAATATCTTGGGCTTCTCTTTCACTATCCATCAAGCGTAGGGAAGCCATTTTGTCAAGCTACTATAAATATGCATGCATGCATATTGTATTTTATCTACACATTTTAGCATTCACTTTTTATAAATGTAGGTATAAATCGCTGTCAATCTCCGCTTTCAAGCTGTTTTGCTTTTGTTTTTGTTTCTTTTTAAAAAATATATATGAATTCTATTGTGTGTTGCGTACGTTGTTAAGATATTATAGTTAGGTGAGACTCTGTAAAGGCTAAGAATTATTGTAAAAGTTACCATACATAAGAACATTGTGTAAAAGCTGTTGAGTTTCCAATAAAATAAATAAAAAACGAAAACTTGTGATGGTTATACGGCTACCAGTCAGTATTTAAATATGTACGAGTATATGTAAAGTAAAATATTTGTTAGTGAATAAAGAATTTTTGTTTTTTGTTTGACTGGCTCGGTGGCTCAATTGGTAGTGACACCTTCCCACCCGGGACAAACGTTCGTGTGATGAACACTTGTGTTTGTTTCGTATCTGGGTGTTTACATTTGTATTTAAGTATTTATTTGTGGTACCTTCGTTGTTCTGATACCCATAACACAAGTGCTTAAGCCACTTACTTTGGGATCGGAGCAATGTATGTGATGTTGTCTGATGTTTAAAAAAAATGTAGGTAAACCCAAACATTAACATTTATAATATAAAGAACAGAAGGGTGGAACTTCCTGGTTTCTTCAAGTTTACGAGTGTCTTACTGTTTTAAAAGAGGAACCCCGAAAAAATAACTTGCTCACTCGACGAGGAAAGTTAAAAGGCCACGTTTTTCTTTCACTGTCTTTGACGGTTAATTTTAAGTTCAGTTCGTGGACAAAAGTTTGTCCAAAGGTTGCTTTGATCATTTTTAAGTTCTGGAAGATAAATGCCCTTGACAATTAATGCACAGTTAGTATTACTTTAAACTTAAGTCGAGTGATTGTTAAGTAGGTAGTGTCCTAATGATAAATATTAAGATCAATAGTAATTTATTCATTTAAATGACAGGCTCGGTGGCTCAATTGGTAGTGACCTCTGCCTTCTGAGCCAAGGGTCGTGGGTTCGATCCCCACACATTACAAACATTTGTGTGCACATGTCTGTTTGTATTGGTCTGGGTGTGTTCTATGTTTAATATGTATTTATTTACAAAAAAATATATATCTAAGTGAATTTATCAGTTTTCTGGTACCCATACGACAAGCTTTGGCTTAGTTTCGGGCTAGATGGCGCTGTGTGACCCAGCGTGGCATGTCTTGGGTTATTTATTTATTTATTACTTCGGCTTAGTTTAGGTCTAGATGGCTATGGGTAGTCCACATTACATGACAAAATGTTGTATCTGCTTTTGTTAAACCAAGCTTGCTTAGAATGTATAGAACGGCTGTGTGCGCAACATATCTCAAAACCGCGAGAAAACTTGCACAACATAAAATATGTAGCAATTTTAAAGAAACGTGACAATGTGTAAGTCAGCGCTCTATCCCAACAAAACCTATATTGGCATATCGCTAACTTCAAACTGACATGGTTGTCGTAAATCGCTTCAGCTATAAAAGGAATTTCGCTCACTTTTTACGCTCTTCAACTTTCCTCTTCAGTATATTAAAATGAGAAACGACTTCTGAAACTTTTCTCGCATCAAAATGTTTCTTTGCTATTTAATTAAGGGGTTCAAAGTTCGCGACCTCGAGATGTGATGTCGTTAGGCACATGAGTTAGGGAAATCGCCTCATTTGAATTATAGTAAATTCCATTTTTTGTAGATTTGAATTTGTATGCGTAAAGAGGATGTTTTTTTTGGAATACTTGTCGGAGTATACGCAAAAATATAAGTATACTGTGATCACAGAGAGAAGATGAACTGAGTGGAAGTAACGCTGGGATGCAAATTAACCTATCATGTTTTCGCTCCAAGCCAACCTCACCTGCTCGTGGTGCATCCTACTGAACAACAAACGATCGCAAGCTCGTTTTGAGTAGGTAAGTGTTTTGAGTTAGGAGTGTTTGGAATAACGCCTACGGCGACATTCTACCACTGCAACGCTCGCCGTCGACAAGGGAAGCCTCATACTCTAGAGCCTGGGTGGTCGCGTACGGTACGTTTCAACAGAAACGTGCCGTGTACACTCAGGCTGTGGAATGAGCTCCCCGCCGAGGCTCTTCCTCGAGACTACAGTATGGGGTCCATCAAAAAGGTTGTGAAGAGGTTTTAAAAATGCGGCAACGGGCGTGTGTTACTCCTGGGATACCTGGAAAAGATCACTTTAAGCGATAATAAAGCCTAATTTGTACTACGACATACATATATACGTCTTTGTATCTATCTATCCTGGTGTTACAGGTGTCCATAGGCTCTAGTAGCCGCTTATCATCAGGCGGGCCGTAAGTCCGTTTGCCGCCCTAGTGGTATAAAAAAAAGATACTCGTGCGTACCTACAACTATTAGCCTTCATCGATAAGACCAACTCCAAACCAATGAGGTGCAGCTAATTATGCCAAAAAGTCCCCCCCCCCCCCCCCCCCCCAACACTTCGGCAACATCAACAAGAACAACCGGGCTTAACGGTTGTTCTTGCCATAGAGTTGTGCTGTGCACTCACACTCGTAAGTGAGGCCCGCTCGTAAGTAGTAAGTTAGTATGCACGTTTAAGTTCTTTTTTTAACCGACTTCGAAAAAGGAGGAGGTTCTCAATTCGTCTGTATGTATAATATTTTTTTTTTTTTTTTTTATGTTTGTTCACCGATTATTCCGTCAATTATGGATGGATTTCAAAAATTTTTTTTTTGTTCGACAGAGGACACTTCCGAGGTGGTCCCATTATCACCAAGTCAGGATCTGATGATGGGATCCTGGAGAAATTGAGGGCATCAACCGAAAATTGTATGCTCATATGGTGTTTTTGTTACGTAATCATATTTTACTCAGGTATATGCATCCGGGCGTCAACATCTGGTGCTGATAATGAAGCCACAGAACTCCTTAACGGTTAGGAGTTAGGGGACAGTACTGACATTGGTCTATATTAAACTAGGTAGTAGTATGTACTTATGCAGGGCTAATAGGGCAGGTGATTTGGTAAGTGATATGCTTGATTCTAGATCGCAAAGTCTTCATTTGACTTAAAGCAAAATTTTTCATTCATAAGTAAAACTCTTAAGGACATTAATTATCCTTTATTCAAGAAATAAAATTATTTTTTAAAAAAAAATTAAACCGACTTCAAAAAAAAACACAAACGACCAAAACTAAAAAGCGATAAATAACGTAAGTAATTCTATCCTTAATACATAATTATTTAAATACTAGCTGTGCCAGCGGCGTCGCTCGCGTGGATATCGGGTTTCAAAAATAACGGACTTCCATATAATACCCATCTATACCTTGTGCCTAAGTTTTAAGTTAGACCTCTAGCAATACATTGGTGAAAACCGCATTCAATTCTATGCAGTAGTTTTTGCGTAATGCGCGTTCAAACATACAGGTTTAAATTTCTCACGTTTTCCCAACACTTTCCGTCACTGCTCCGCTCCTATTGATTGTAGCGTGATGAAAAGTATCCTATAACCTGCCCAGGAGTATGAAGAATAATTGTACCAAGTTTCGTCAAAATCTGTTTAGTAGTTTTTTTTTCTATAACGAACATACAGACAGACAGACAGACAGACAGACAGACAGACAGACAGACAAAAATTTTACTGATTGCATTTTTGGTATCAGTATCGATCACTTATCACCCCCTGATAGTTATTTTGAAAAAATATTTTATGTACAGAATTGACCTCTCTACAGATTTATTATAAGTATAGATTACAATAATCACTTATTTTTGAAGTCGGTGCCAGCCAAACAAATAAATGTACCTATATTGTCGTGTGGATTTGCCGGCCGCGCGCGTCACACAACAACAGTCTACGTTAGGTACCGAGAGGCTGGCACCGACTTCAAAAATAAGTGATTATTGTAATATTTAAATAATTATGTATTAAGGATAGAATTACTTACGTTATTTATCGCTTTTTAGTTTTGGTCGTTTGTGTTTTTTTTATAGTAGCTCGACATTGGAATATGACGAGCGTGGCGTAAATGAAAGAGCTGTTCTCACGCAGAATGTCGTGTATTAAGACCCCGTAACACTAAGTGACATCTTGTTTTATTATACTTAATTAATAACTTAGTCTACGTTACATCTATAGGTCATGAACTCGCGATGGTCATTGTCCTACTTACACATACGGTGAACATGCCTAGATGCAACAATTAATAACTAAATACTTATGCCTACATACTACAACATAATGGCTTCCCTACGTCTGATAGAAAGCGAAAGAGAACTGCAAAAGTAACTGGTTAGTTACCTGTCAGTTGCCACCGCCATGCCGGCCCAATGCTAACCCCCCGCGAGCTAAACCCTATTCATCGGCAGAAACACGACCCGGAGGTCATTTGTCTGCAGTATTCTATAGGAGGTACTTCCCCGGCCAGGCACCTCAATTTGAGCGAATATTCGCTATGACCTACCTCTTTTGTTTCGGCATATATACGGAGCCAACCAGGTGGGTAAACCGGCTTTACACCTTTACATTACTACTATAATGTAATAACCGTATGTAATTGAAATCTGCATAGTAATTAATAGAAATTTTCCCAAAAAAAAAATCATTAGCAGAAAATGACAAGAATACAACACAACACCTCAAGTCGGTAAAATCTCATGAACTGCGTCGATTTTAAAACCACTTGGAAAAATAAAACTTGAAAAGCACTTTATAAAAACTATTTAACACTGAGCCCAGTTTCCTAGTAGCCAGTAACGTGCACTCATAAAATTTAACTTTTTGGAGATCCTCGGGCGAATGGAAAAACCCAGGCCCTGTAGTTCCGTGAGCCGTAAGTCGAAGCCATCTTACTTTTACGACTGCATAAAATAAAGTTCGCAGGGTACGGTAGTGTTAAGACTACAGTAATTTTCTTCTATTTTTTTTCGTTGATTGCAACGAACGTTCAGTCTGGATGTTCAGAGATAAATTGTTTTACTAGAAAGCTACTTTTTGTACCTACTAATGCTTCTATGGTCGAAACAAACAAATTCACACTACAAAGAAAGCAACTGGAAACCAACTGATGGTATAATAATCAAAGTTGAAGGCGTAGCTAAATACCACAGGCCATGACCAGCAGCAGCGACATTATCGGAGCGAGAAGCTGCGCTCTGTGATCGCCAACTCGCCTGCCCAGTTGCGATTATGGGGAAAGCCTCCAGATAATGATCAAGAGAGGTAGGGTATAGCGAATTTTCACTCGAACTGAGCTGCCCGTCCGGGGAAGGACCTCCACCCTATAGAATACCGCAGCCAAATGACCTCCGGGTCGTGTTTCTGCAGGTGAGTAGGGTGTCCGGAGCCCGGGGTCAATCCGGCATGGCGGTGGCAGCTGACAGGTAACTGACCAGTTACTTGCCCGTTTTCACAGCGACTTGGGCTTCTCTTTCGCTTTTCATCAGGCATAGGGAAGCCATTATGTCGAGCTAATATAAAAAAAAAGATGTCTGATCAAAGTGGCGAACAACTGGAGAGGTCTAAATCCAGCAGGAAACTGAGGTAGACTGATACCAATGATGGAATGCAGAATTTTAAACATACAGAACCATGAAGTTTCAATTCGCAGCACCTACTTGGCCGTTTTTTTACGTGAATTGTCCGCTTTATCACCAACTCGTATGAGCTTAGCGGAGTAAAAATAAAAGAGTAGAGCAGGGCGGGCGTTTATATCGCCAGGAAATAAAATTGGGAGTAACTACTTGGTTAGTGGAAAGGATTTGTGTATTAAAAATGTTGTTAATCCGGTTTTGTGTACGCTAAAGTACCAATCAATCTTGCATTATTGTGTAAGATTTGCAAAACATCAGTTTGGACAGCAGCATGCCACGCTCGACCACACATCGCCACCTAGCCCCAAACATAGTCTAAGCTTGTACTATGGGTAGGTAGTAGACAACTGATAAACTTACTAAGATACTTTTTTTTGTAAATAAATACATATTATACATAGAAAACACCCAGACCAATACAAACAGACATGTTCATGCACACAAATGTTTGTAATGTGTGGGGATCGAACCGACGACCCTTGGCTCAGAAGGCAGAGGCCACTACCAATTGAGCCACTGAGCCAGTCAATTAATATAACCCAGGACATGCCATGTTGGGTCACACACCGCAATCTACTTGTAGTCACAAATTAAAACAATAAATACCTACATTATTACACATCGCAAACACCCATAACTAAGACGAGACCACCGTTCTATACAGATACATTTCTATGTTTATACAAACAGTAAATAAATAATAATCATACCGCTCAACGGTAGTGCGAAACTCTCAGTTTTCCATACTTTCGCAAATAAAAAGGTTCACAGGATAAGTTTGCTCTCCCCAAGTTATTCCAGGACGAGGTTACACCGTGTTCCCGGTAAGATGTTTTCAGCGTAAATAAAAGTGTGGATCCTAATAAATTGGATGTTGGTATTTGTGTTTTACTCCGAACGAATCGAGTTACTGACGTGCAGGGTTGCCAAGATACTTTCTGACTACATAAATAGGTAAACATGTATCTAAATAAATTATTTGGTTACATAAATGTTATTCGCTAAAGAAACAAAAACTACTTAACGGATTTTAACGAAACTTTGTACAAGTATTCTTCATACTCCTGGGCATGTTATAGTACTATACTTTCATTACGCTATAACAAATAGGAGCAGAACAGTGAAGGGAAGTGTTGGGAAAACGTAAGCAATTTTTATGTGCATGTTTAATTACGCATTACGCACCACGCGAAATCCAATGTATGGAATTAAATGCGGTTATCACCAATGTATTGCTAGAGGTCTAACTTAAAATTTAGGCATCATTTTATGGAAGTCCGTTATTTTTGAAACCCGATATCTACGCGTGCGCCGCCGCTGACACAACTAGTGCAGTATTATACTGCTGAGCTAGTCATAACAGCCGCAGAACCGTTAAACCGTTGGGGTGAACGAGATCTGGAGTGGATATTGCTTCTCGGCAAACGTAGCGTAGGACGCCCTCAGGCCTGGTGGAGTGACGATTTGCGAAGAACGGCTGATATATGCTGGATGCGAGAAGCCCTAGTTCAATCAAAATGGCGGAGCCTATGCCTGATGATAACAATGATGGTAATTATGATGGGATTATAATACTGCTATAGAGTCATCATATTCCTGAATACATTTAGATAAGCTGCCTACTGACAGGTAACTCACTGGTTACTTGCCAGTTGTCACAGCGACTTGGGCTTCTCTTTGGCTTTCCATCAGGCGTAGGGAAGCCATTATGTCGAGCTACTATAAAAAAAAAACTTTTGTCTCAACAGTTTGGTTTGCAATAAATGAATGTCCATCTATCTTTACTTTTTAATTTATGTGCCCATAAAGAAAATTCCTTAAATTTTATAATTAAATCCTATTCATTACAAAATGCTTAGATAAAACCAACCCAAATATCTTGTCAAAAACCCTTTTGTTTGTAGGAACCCCCAAAAAACCAGGCAAAAAGTAGCCTATTCAGAGAACCTCTATTGTGTAACTGAAGTTTCAATGTTAAATAGTCAAATCTCATAAAATCCTCTGAAAAATTCCGCACCGAAAAGGGATCTCTCTTGGAACATTCACAAAAAGGATCGCAGAATTATTTATTGGGTACAAACAGTTAGGCCGAGTGCAGACGACACGGCTACCACGCGTATTCTCTGTGCCTACTGGTCCGTGAATATCTATAACGTAGACCTGTGGTTGACATCCCAACTATATAACTAATCGAGATGCAGTTCTGGCCTGGTGGCTTAGTTGGTCACCACTGCCTAATAAATCAAGGAACGGATTCAATAACATAGGCGCAATTAAATTCAAAACATGAAATTACATCGACCACATACAATCATTTTTTTTTTGCAAGAGGCGGCAGACGAGCAAATGTGATGCCTGATGGTAAGCAGTCGACACCGCCCATTGACAACTCAAATCGAGTTCTGGGGTCGCTACCGGCCTTTTAAATAGAAGTACGCTCGTTTCTTGAAGGCTCCCATGTCGTAGCTGTTCGTAAATACTGATGCGGAGAGTTAACGGGGTTATGCGGGAGTATTCAAAGAACGACATTATGTAACTTTAATAGAACTATCTTTGTATGCTATTTTAAATTACTGAAACAGGAGCTCATTGTTAAACAATGTTATTTATTACTACCGTGTTTGTGGCAAAAAACCATAATTTTTTGATGGACATTTGTTACCCATAACTTAAGTGCCTAACGCTACTTAATTTGAGTTTACAGCATTGTACATAATTCCGTTTTAAGCTTCATCATCATCGTCAGCCTAGTATAGTCCACTGCTGGACATAATGCTTCTCCAGTTGTTCGCCACTTAGGACAAACGTCTGGAGGATATACCCATAATCGCCACCCTGGGCAGGCGGGTTGGCGATCGCAGCTCTAAGGCCTTTAAACAATTTTAAGCTTAATCGTCTCGAAAGTTTTATGCAATTTATTCCTACGAGTATGTGTATCACTACTAGAGATTCAAAGGTATAAGTAACGCACGCAACGTGTACTATACTAAATGATCGTTTAGTCTAAACGCAGCCTTACAAAAAAGGGTGACATCGAGCACTGATTTAAAACCCCTTGATTATTTTCTAGAGTGCTAGCCGGGTTTTGGTAGACACTAGAAACAGTTTTTTTTTATTCAAGGTCAAGGTTAGTTAAGCGAACGATATCAATTTTATCTGGGAATTTGAATATTGGTTCTTGTAACTCGTTACTTGTTAAATTAAAGTAGTCTTTGTAAAGAAATTGAGTAGGTACTGTGTAACGAAATTGAATAGGTTAAGGCAAACACCTGGAGGATATACCCATAAGCGCCACCCTGGGCAGGCGGGTTGGCGATCGCAGGGCGCAGCTTCTCGCTCCGGTGACGCTGCTGCTGCTGTATTTAGCTGCGCCTTCAGTGGTGATGGTTATACCGCCACCAGTCAGACGCCAGCGCCTCGTTAATTATGTATTTGGCAGGATGCACCACGGGCAGGTGAGGTTGGCTTGGAGCGAAAAGATGATAGACCGCTCCCTTACATCCCAGATACAAAAACATACCTTTGCGATGAAATGATTATCAGCACACGTACTTCGTAAGTTATCAAGACTGATGGGAAACTACAACCGAGCCAACCAAAATAAACCAGCGACTAAGTTTGAACAGTGTAAACTTAACCGTTTGTAAATTCCGAATGTTGTAAGTGAGAGTAAAGTTATTTCCGGGAGATTTGTAATCTGAAAGCTAATTTGCATAGTCTACTTTGTAAGTTTGGTGTAATTAGTTAACTAGTACATTGTGAGATCTCTGAGGGAACGAAAGCGACTATTTTAGAAGGATACTTTGAGTGGATTGCAATTTTGGTCCTATGCACCAGCAACTATGTCTGATGTGATACATCACTGAGTTTTGAACTGGATAAAAGCAATTTTTTATTATAGTAGTATCAGAGTCATTAACTCTGACGCCTAACCTGGTAATGGGTATAGCTTACCCTAAGTGTTGCGGAGGTCTGATGGCAGTCGCTCTGTGTAAAAGCTTAGCCCTCGCCAAATCTCTCAGTTTGGGAAGCCGACCCTGAGACAATCGGGATAAAGGCTAGGATGATGGATGATGAGTAGTATCATAGTCATATTAGTCATGTAGGTAGCTCCCTTAGCTACCTATCGTCTTTTCGCTCCAAGCCACCCTCACCTGCCCGTAGTGCAACCTGCTGAAACAAACTAGGCTCTGGCAACCGACTGGTGGCGGTATAACCATCACGATTAAAGGCGTAGCTATGAATCACTAGCTGTGTTCGCGACTTCGTCCGCGTGGAATAGTTATTTTTTCCCCGTTTTTTTTTTACATTTTCCATTATTTCTTCGCTCTTAATAGTTGCAGCGTGATGTTATATAGCCTAAAGCCTTCCTCGATAAATGGTCTATTCAACACAAAAAGATTTTTTCAATTCGGACCAGTAGTTCCTGAGATTAGCGCGTTCAAACAAACAAACAAACTCTTCAGCTTTATAATATTAGTTAAGATGAATGCTAGTTATGCTCACATTAAAGAAATTAGCTGTTTTTTCTTCTGTAGATTATTTGGATCTAAACTAATTGGATTTATTTACCGTGTCATCGAATGTTAGAATATAACCAAATATTCAAAAGCCAATTCTACGTAATGTGCGTGCTTTGCGCCCAATAAACTGATTAGGTATATTCCCTCTCTTCTCTTCTTTCTATCCCCTAAACGGGTTAAATTAATACAGAAATCACCGCCGTCCCTTTCGCGTCCACTCCATCAGAAATATGACCCAGTCAGCGTGATCGGACGAAACAAATTGAGCGCGACCAAATCACCAAGGAGGAAATACTCGGAAAAAAATTGCCGACCCCATCAATTAGGGGGCTTGTTTCGAGATAATGGTCTGTGTTACTGCGTCGTTCTCTTAGTGTTGCGGAATAGAACGTATGGCCTTTGCCCTCATAAACATTCGTATTGTTAACTAGCTGTGCCAGCGGCGTCGCTCGCGTGGATATCGGGTTTCAAAAATAACGGACTTCCATATAATACCCATCTATACCTTGTGCCTAAGTTTTAAGTTAGACCTCTAGCAATACATTGGTGAAAACCGCATCCAATTCTATGCAGTAGTTTTCGCGTAATGCGCGTTCAAACATACAGGTTTAAATTTCTCGCGTTTTCCCAACACTTCCCGTCACTGCTCCGCTCCTATTGATTGTAGCGTGATGAAAAGTATCCTATAACCTGCCCAGGAGTATGAAGAATAATTGTACCAAGTTTCGTCAAAATCTGTTCAGTAGTTTTTTTTTCTATAACGAACATACAGACAGACTGACAGACAAAAATTTTACTGATTGCATTTTTGGTATCAGTATCGATCACTTATCACCCCCTGATAGTTATTTTGAAAAAATATTTTATGTACAGAATTGACCTCTCTACAGATTTATTATAAGTATAGATTAAGGCTTGTCTTACGATAGAATGGTCTTAATGAAAAGGCAAGTTGAGTAGCTATTTTGTAGCTTAAGGAAATCTAGGTTAACGGGGAAGTGGTTAGATCCTAGAAATGCTAAAGGTCGACGACCTCATATTAATATCTAATCCTCGTAAAGATCATTTGATTCCCGTGAATGCTGGACATAATATCATCACCATCATCATCATCAGCCTATCGCAGTCCACTGCTGGTCATAGGCGTCTCCAGTTGCTTATCACTTTGGGCAAACATTTGGAGGCTTTACCCATAATTGCCACGCTGGGCAGGCAGGTTGGCGATGGCAAGGCAAAGCTCCTATGACGCTGCTGCCCGTAATCGGTCTATGGCATTTTGCTACGCCTTCCATCGTGATAGTTATACCGCCTGCCGGTTGCCAGAGCCTCGTTTGTTATTCTGCAGGATGCACCACGGGCAGGTGAGGGTGGCTTGGAGCGAAAAGATGATGGGTCGCTCGCTCCCTTACATCCCCACACTAATGTAAATTTATATATCGGTTATATAGTCATTATTTGAGGAATTTTAAGACAATCTAGATTTACTCGTACCTAATAGCCAAAATGCTAATATAATGTTTGGGCTAATGGTTGTTTATAGTCTGCTCTAAATAATAGCAACTGAATTGCTATTCCAATATGATAATTGATGCATACATACCTACTTCATCAGAATATTTATTTTTCAATCTGAAATAGCATTTTGAAGGACTAAATAATATTTTAAAGCACTAGATAACGTAACGTATTTTTTCTCCGTAGGTTTTTTTTTTATAGTGGCTCGACATAATGGCTTCCCTACGCCTGATGGAAAGCGAAAGAGAGGCCCAAGTCGCTGTGACAACTGGCAAGTAACTGGTCAGTTACCTGTCAGTTGCCACTGCCATGCCGGCCCCCACGAGCTCCGGACACCCTACTCACCAGCAGAAACACGACCCGAAGGTCATTTGGCTGCGGTATTTTATAGGGTGGAGGTCCTTCCCCGGACGGGCAGCTCAATTCGAGCGAAGATTCGCTATGCCCTACCTCTCTTAAAGTAGGTTTGACGCTCTCAGGATGTGGAGTGACGATTTGTGCAAAATGGCTGGCAAGGTCTGGATGCAAGAGTGGACCCGTTTCAATCGAGCAGGATGGAGCAGTGGTGAACAATTAGAGAGGCCTATGACCAGCAGTTGACTGAAAAGGCTGATTATGATGGTGAATGTCTTTTCTACTTAATTGCGTAGTATACTGATAATTGTCTGATGGAAAGCTGAAACAGGTAAGTAGAACAGTTCGTTAACTAAATAAAAAAATGAAACATTAAAATCACAAGAAAATAATAAACAAAGATTCTCGAAACACAAAACTTGACTAAAATCCCTTTTGCCTTATTAATGTTTATTTCGCCTACAAAACATAATTAAACTTTACAACAAAGTATAAAACTCGAATCGGGTTCCTTAATGAGGCTCGTTCAGAGCCATTAATGTTGAAGCCAACGATAACGGAAGGTAACGATAACGAAAGGTAACGATAACACAACGTTAATAACGATACGGTAAATTACGCTGAGAACCGTTTGTATGGAGCCGATGAGGTGGGAAAATTGGAATCAATCAGGGTTTCTGATGTAAGAGTGTTGGAAAACTAATTAATTTTCTATAAGATAGTCAGAAAAAGTAGTTTTCGCAGTATGAAACATGTAAGTTAAGTTAATGGATCGAATTCGTAATGAACACATTCGTGGTAGCCTCGGAATCTGTGACGTAGGCGACAATATGCAGGAAAGTCGTCTCCGATGGTACCATTAAGTGCAGGGCCAAGTTTAGTAAAGAACAAAAACATTTCTCATCTATACTTATAATAAATGTGTAGAGAAGTCAATTCTGTACATGAGATTAGTGATCGATACTGATGCCAAAAATGCAATCAGTAAAATTTTTGTCTGTCTGTACGTGGGTTATAGAAAAAAAAACTACTGGACGGATTATGAAGAAACTTGGTACATTTGTTCTTCATACTCTTGGGCAGGTTGTTGTGTACTTTTCATCACGCTATAATTAATAGGAGCAAAGCAGTGACGGGAAGTGTTGGGTCCACTGCTGGACATAACCCTCCCCAGTTGTGCGCCACTTAGGGAAAACATCTGGAGGATATGCCCATAATCGCCACACTGGTCAGGCGGATGGGCGATCGCAGGGCGTAGCTTTTCGCTCCGGTGACGCTGCTGCCCGTCATCGGTCTGTGATATTTAGCTTCGCCTTCAATTGTGATGGTTAAACCGGCACCAGTCGGTTGCCAGCGCCTCGTTTGTTATTCGGCAGGATGCACCACGGGCAAGTGAGGTTGGCTAGGAGCGAAATGATAATAGGCCGCTCCCTTACATCCCATTTCAAAATACGGACCCTAGTTATTAAGAAGTAACGATTAAGCAAAATACATAATCAGATTTACCATATAACCTTAACTAGCCTATATCCTTCTTATCCCAAAGCCCTAAACCGGGTCTATTTCATTGAATTATGGACCAGCCTAGACGTCAAAAATGTTCGGACAAAATGTGCAAATTAGAACAAAGGGCGTTAGTCGTTTCATATCCGTTCCGACGACGAAACACAAAAGCCTACATTAATGTTTTATACCTTTAATAAAGCCAGCAAGTTGGTTTCATTAGGACTTTGAAATTCCTTAATTCTTTTGGTAAATAGAGGATAGAGTCTAGAAAGGTTTAGTGATTCCATTAATATTACAATCTCCTGACTAATTTTGACGACCAATCAAGAAAATTAACCAAGACATTTTAAAAGATAGTGAAAATAACATTAAGATTAAAAAAAAAGTATACTACCAAAAATTTACAACAAAACCTACGAGTACACTAATGTTGACTTTATTCTTTTTCTTTATGGTAGCTCGACATAATGGCTTCCCTACGCCTGATGGAAAGCGAAAGAGAAGCCCAAGTTGCTGTGAAAACGGGAAAGTAACTGGTCAGTTACCTGTCAGTTGCCACCGCCATGCTGGCCGAAACCCACGAGCTTCGGATACCCTACTCACCGTCGGAAACAAGACCCGAAGGTCATTTGGCTGCGGTATTCTACAGGGTGGCGGTCCTTCCCCGGACGGGCGGGACAATTCGAGCGAAGATTCGCTATGCCCCACAACTCTTAAAACAAAATGACACTAGCGTTCAGTTGTACTGGAGAAGACGTACTATACTATGGTATAATCTTTGGAAAACCTACCTTTCAATATCGTCTATCTATACTACGGTATAGACATAGCTGATATTTTATCCGCCCGCACAAAACTTGGAAAGAATTCCTTTGTCGTGCGAACGTCTAAGGAACGAAACTCGTTGCCTGTTGAAGTATTCCCAGTACGGTACAAGTTGTAGGAATACAGTGAAATGGCTCTAGCTAAAATGTAACTAAGATTGCATACAACTTCATTTCTTGTTTAAATAAATATCTAAATATTAGACAACATCACATACATTAGTTAAAGGTCGCCCAGTGAGCTATGGAAAGGGCTATGCTCGGCGTCTCTGCGGGATCGGATCCGAAATGAGGTGATCCGATAGAGAACCAAAGTCACTGACATAGCTCGCCGGATTAGTAAGCTAGAGATGTAACCTCTGCCTTCTGAGCCGAGAGTCGTGGGTTCGATTCCCGCACAGTACAAACATTTGTGTTCATGAATATGTTTGTTTGTATTGGTCTAGTGTTTACTATGTATAATAGGTATGTATTGATTTACAAAAAAAGTATCTAAGTAAGTTTATCAGTTGTCTAGTACCCATAGTACAAGCTTCGGCTTAGTTTGGGGCTAGATGGCGATGTGTGGCCAAGCGTGGCATGTCTTGGGTTATTTATTTATTTCACATACCAATATTCACGCGGGCAAAGGCGCGGGGCGCTGCTAGTATGTTCATAATACGTCTCGTTACTTAAAGAATTTAAAGTAAAAACTGTTCCTTTATAAGTTCTAGACTGATTACTTAACCCTAAAAAGTCCTCTAAATGAACATCAACTATTCAAGCTATCAAAGCAACCATACTTCACTCCGCAACTATAAAAACTTCGCCACTAAGACCCACACAGAGGTTTTAAGTTGACGCAAATTTCTTTCGCGTGTTGAGTCCCATATTTATTACACCTAATAAATTATCCTCAACGTCAGACGGTCTCACAAGTCATACAAAGAATGACTTTCCACGCAAAATAAATGGGGTGTTATGCATTTTCCTTCTTTCATACACTTACAAATGTGAGGGCGTAATAAATGTAAGGAATATTACTTTTAGGGGACCGCGGGTACGGATTATGTTGTAGTGAACGTTGTGGGGGAAAGATTGAGCATACAATTAAAGTGTATACCTGTTTGCCTCGTACGGCTAATACATAAATAACCCAAGACATGCCACGCTGGGCCACACAGCGCCATCTAGTCCCAAACTAAGCCGAAACTTGTACTATGGGCACTAGACAACTGATAAACTTACTTAGATAATATTTTTTTTTTGTAAATAAATATAATATTATACATAGAAAACACCCAGACCAATACAAACAGATATGTTTATGCACACAAATGTTTGTAATGTGTGGGTATCGAACCCACGACCCTTGGCTCAGAAGGCAGAGGTCACTACCAATTGAGCCACCGAGCCTGTAATGGTCGGGTTGTTTAACAAACGAGTCCCCGGTTGAGCCAAAAAACTATTATATACTGGCTTTTCTGTAGGTAAGTAAAAGGAATGTAAGTGAGCGACCTACCATCTTTTTGCTCCAAACCACCGTCACCTACCCGTGGTGCGTCCTGCCGAATAACACACGAGGCGCTGGCAACCGACTGGTGGTGGTATAACCATTACAGTTAGAAGGCGTAGCTAAATACAACTAACGAATGACGCACAGCAGCGTCACCGGAGCGAGAAGCTACGCCGTACGATCGCCAACCCCGCTTGGCGATTATGGGTAAAGCCTCCAGTTGTTTGCCCAAAGTGGCGAACTACTGGAGAGGCCTATGTCCAGCAGTGGACTGCGATAGGCTGACGATAATGCAAATATCTGCCACTCACCGAAGCTCTAAAATAAAATAAGGAAAAGTGTCCTCCTCAAAATAATACCGACCATACACATCAACATGGCGACCCTTTCAGAATGCGTTAAAAGAGTCCCCTTTTATTAAGGGATCAACGCGATTCGCTCTCGCATTGACCCTAAAAACACAAATAAAATTCAAGCAGACATAAAAACGAATCGCTTATACGCCTAATTAGAAACCCTTTGCTATGTTGCCTACGCAAAAACCTAAATACAGGTCGATTAGGCTCTACATGGACGTAATTACTGAAACCGATAATTAAAAGTGAAACAAAATACATAAGACCACAGAGAAATGGACATAATATACCTACATTCACTCGAAAAACATTACCAACTCATTTGACAGTGGGGTAATGAAGATTCTATTCTCATTATTACAATAATTATATTGCTTACATTCGGTCACAAATGTTTTATAGGTGTTTTTTAAAGAAAATCTATCTATACCTTACTATCAATGGATTAAGAATGTTTACTAAATGAATATTTTATATACTTATAAATATAATAAATCTGTAGAGAGGTCAATTCTGTACATGAAATATTTTTTTCGAAATAAATATCAGGGGGTGATTAATGATCGATTTTGATGCCAAAAATGCAATCAGTAAAATTTTTGTCTGTCTGTATGTTTGTTATAGAAACAAAACCTACTTAACGGATTTTAATGAAACTTGGCACGTGAAACAGAATAAATCTAAGAAGCAAAAAGTGCTCAATCAAACGAATTTCGAAACTGGGCAATGATTGAGACTTACGTCCAACTTTTTTTAAACACCAAATCCTCGATTATCCCAGTAAGTGTCCAGCACTATTCCAGCACGATATTAGAGCGAGACAATAACTAATGTTCCCCTATCTCAATAAATCATAAGGGCTATTATACGTTCCTTGAAAATACACCAGATGCTAGAAGAATCGGCCGATAGTGTAAAATATCGTGTGTCGAGGACAATATACTGCCATTTGTAGAGGGAAAATGTTACAGGAAGGTAGAACTAATATTGGGCCTTTTGTTGGTCTACTTAATCATCTCAGTTTCGTATGATGATAATTTCTTTAGTTTTTAATTAAGCCAGACTAAGGTAGACGATGATTGGGCATGGTGCCGAAAAAAGTAATAAGTCCGTCTTTTAGATTGTTAAAAAATAAAAGACACGTATTTTTTCATTTGAAAATTAGACCAAAAATGACAAAGATCATATAGGTCATCAAAATTACGCGTGACCTCAGATTTTGGGAGCTTTTTCGCAAGAGTAACGTCAAAGACCCCCGCTCCTACATTTTGATGCCTTGTATCTTTGTTATTTTTTGTTTAAATGAAAAAAGGAAAAATACGTGTCCAAAATATTTTTATAATCTAAAAGACAGAGTAAATATAATGTAATTATTTTGACCCTGGAATCATCCCTAATGACTAAGGGAATAATTAAGAAACAGGCAGAGGAGTTTACCTGAGGTAAACGCTACGTCCTTAGTCGTCTACTACGACACCCACAAGATAAGATAGGGAGGTCCTATTCGGTATCTTCTAGTCTTCTTCTTCTATCTTTTTCTAAATATATAACACTCAAAGGTGACTGACTGTCATAGTGATCTATCAACGCACAGCCCAAACCATTAGACGGATCGGGCTGAAATTTGGCATGCAGGTAGATGTTATGACGTTGGCATCCGCTAATAAAGGATTTTGATCAATTCTACTCGCAAAAGGATAAAATAGGGGAAGAAACTATTCCACGCGGACGAAGTCGCGGGCACAGCTAGTTTTTATATATTCGGTATTTTTTTTTTTTATTAAAAATGAGTTTGCGCTTGACTGCGAAAAGCCTAATGGTAAGCGATATCGTAGTCTACGATGGAACGCGCTCACCCAGCAAAAACGGATTCACTTTCGCCTTGAACATCGGAAGATTATATCTCTCGGGGAACAAGGAGCCCGGCAAAGAGTTCCATAGTTTAGCCGTTCGCACTATGAAGGTAGAAGCGAAACGCGCTGTGCGCGTCCTAGGAACTTGCACCATGTAACGGTGGTTGTGGTATAACCGGTAGACCGTCACAATAATATATTGTTAGTTTATTTTTTTACGTGACTGAACGGGATAATAAACATGATGAGCAGATGTAATAAAGAAGGAAGAAGGGATATGACAAAGGGGCAATGAAAACAATATGTTTGAACAAAACCAAACATTATCCGCACTCATTGGATCCGTCACGTAAATTTGACGACGGCACTCTACAAACATTCAGGGATTGTGAAATATTTTGATTTATTATTCACAGTTTTTGTAACCATGTTTACAAACAACCTTGGTGTCTGCCGGAAACTTTTTACAACTTTCAAAAGCGGTTTTAACGTGAATGTCTGTTTAATTTGTTATGTGGGAATTTCGTTTGCGTTGGAAATAAATATCCATCGGGAAACGAGTCGTTCATGTAAGTTGGTTCTGTATTAATCAACGTTTTAATAATGTACATACATAATTACTTTCGGGGGTTTTGATTATATCAGGTACTTAGGAAACGGTTGCCCGGTATGCTATTAAAGCTACACGATAATATATTTTACTGATAAACGCGAGTTAAAATAGTACACAAAAATGATTGTGTAATTTCAGTGACAAAAAAAATCAGCGCCCCTCGTACAGTCGATATAAAGACTTTTTGAGGCTTCACTTTCAGCTTCTCAACCAATGCCACTGTATATGTATAGACGATATGCGCGAGATAGCTGGCAAATGTTGGATGTGAGTTATTCAAGATCGATCAAAGTGGCGTAGAATTGGACAGGCCTACGTCCAGCAGTGGACTGCGAAAGGATGACGATGATATACCAAGTCTCCCTGGTGATGTTTTTTTGTTTCACCAGGGAGAAATGCAGTTTACGCATACCCGCTGCTAGTTCGATCAGGACAGTGTTATATGAAGATAATTATCTGTTCTATTTTCGCTGTTCCCTATGTAATTTTAACGTTGTTGAGATAATAATGTTACCTAATAAATATCTCAAATATATTGAAGGGTTGCTATGATGAAAGGCTCAATTTACCCTGGAAAATAATGTCTCTGGGTACATGTGATAAAGACTTAATGCCGTGATAGGGAACATATTTTCCGGTCCGGAAAATGGTGGGACAGGGAGTAAGTGATTTTTTACATCCATAAATCTATAAAATGACAAGCTTGCTCATTTGGTAGTGACTGCTGCTTTTTTAAAAGTAGTACGGCACAATGGCTTCTCTGTATCTGACGGAAAGCAAAAAAGGAGCCCAAGTCGCTGCGGAAACGGGCAGGCAACTAAACCTGTCACTTGTCACCGCCATGCTGGCTCATAAGATGGTCTTTCAGGTCCCCCAAAGGATCCTGAATTAAGGTTTCTGAATTAAGGGTCGTGGGTTCGACCTGGAAACATTCGTGTGAAGAATAAAGTGTGGACGAGTATGTAGCAAATAAATAAAAACGAATATGTATTCAAGAGAAAAATTAATGTCGAGCTTAACTTTACATTACATAAAAGAAATCTAAAAATATTAGGAGCCCCGGATCCAGAAATACAGAACCGAATTATGAACAAAAATTATTTTATCGTAAAATATTAAATCTGTTCTTTAATAACGGCAAGATTAAACTAAATCGGTGCTCAAGTTTGATAGAAATGAAATGCGGCTAAGCCCAGAGGTGACCACGGCTTGCGAATAAGGAAAATCAGCGCGCCGAATGAAATCTTGGCAAGGTTGCGTAGTGATGTCACTGGAAAGGACTCGAGTCCTCATATTTTATTAAACTTAACTAACTAGATTGGCTAACTAGGTGAGCTAGACCCAAACTTTTTCTTTTACCTGGGAAAATGCATTTCGGCATACACGCCGCTGGGGGGAGCAGCGGGGTATGTGGGACTCACCCCGCCTCGAAGATGGAAGTGAGGCAGGAAATACCCACTAAAAACCCCGGCCCCTTCGTCATAAGCCTTAAGGGTGGTGACGAGGGTCCTATATATGTCCACCAAGACATCACCGGCGCAGCCTGGTCATGGCAGGCCCCAACAGGCTCCCCCCTCTAGGGGCGAGTTATGGGAGTGGTCTGAAGGAGCTAGACCCAAACTGAGTCTTGGCGTCCAACAATAAGAGCCTTTATGTATCAAAACCTAGCGCAGAACAAATTGACAAATCATACGCAACCTCGAAAGTTAAATAAATAAACATAGGTTGAAAAACACTTGTGTAACTTCGTTCTATATTATTAGTTCTATTATGGGCTCGGAATGAATTTTCTACCGACAAGAAACCAACAAGAAACCCGTAGTTGAACTTTTCAATATTAATTATTAAAAAAAATATATGCAACATTTAGATTTAGATTACAAAAATATAGGAATAGAAGGTTATTTTATTAAATAATAATAACCCAAGACATGCCACCCTGGGCCACACAGCGCCACCTAGCCCCAAACCAAGCCGAAGCTTGTACTATGGGTACTAGACAACTGATAAACTTACTTAGATACATTTTTTTTGTAAATAAATACATATTATACATAGAAAACACCCAGACCAATACAAACAGACATGTTCAAGGACACAAATGTTTGTACTGTGCGGGAATCGAAATCACGACCCTTGGCTCAGAGGGCAGAGGTCACTACTAAATGAGCCACCGAGCCTGTCATTTTATTAAATCGAGTCTAAAAACTCTGTGAACTCGAATTAAATCCTAACATCACTAGTCTTGGAGGGAGGGAAGGTTCAACAATTATTGTTCTTTTTATACTCACAATTATGGAGGCAACAGATGGGTTCCCAAATCATTGGATGGCTTTTGCAAGAACCGTTTATTTTATGGAAAATAGTAATGGACGGGATGATAAAGTAGTTTTTAAGCAGCAGGTTGAACAACTAATATGAACGTTAATGTAACTAGTAAATACACGAAAATATTAGTAATGCACCTATAAAACTGGCTCGGTGGCTCAATTGGTAGTGTAGTACCCCTGCCTTCTGAACCAAGGGTCGTGGGTTGATTCCCACCTGGGACAAACATTCGTGTGATGAACACTTGTGTTTGTCCCGTGTCTGGGTGTTTATATTTGTATTTATTTGTGGTACCTTCGTTGTTCTGATACCCATAACACAAGTGCTTAAGCTACTTACTTTGGGATCGGAGCAATGTATGTGATGTTGTCTGATATTTATATATTTATTTATTTATAACCTACTGCGGCAACCAACTCGCCTGCCAAGTGTGGTGACTTAGGCAGATCCCCCCCAAATAACATGGGTCATCGGGGGAGGGCTATGTCCAGCAGTGGGCATTTGGAGACTGATTATGACGACAAATGCACGTAGACACCAACATTTTACATAAGAAAAATTAAATACAAAGACGAAACATTTCAGGATCCTCCTGTAGGAAATTTAAGTGCCTACCTTTCACGAAACATGATTCTTAAATCTATTATTTTCGCTTTTGATAAGCTGTCTTATACACCCGCTGCTTCTCAACTCAATCAATTGTGAGGCTAAGTTCATACAGTAATACTAAATAAACTACGTTGTATGTTGAAGATCAATTTATATAAAGTACTAGCTGTGCTCGCGACTTCGTCCGCGTGGAATAGTTATTTTTTCCCCGTTTTTTTTTTACATTTTCCATTATTTCTTCGCTCCTAATAGTTGCAGCGTGATGTTATATAGCCTAAAGCCTTCCTCGATAAATAGTCTATTCAACACAAAAATAATTTTTCAATTCGGACCAGTAGTTTCTGAGATTAGCGCGTTCAAACAAACAAACAAACAAACTCTTCAGCTTTATAATATTAGTTAAGATTATAATATTAGTTAAGATTAGCTATCAAAATGTTTTTCTTTCGCTTTTGGTTTGTAAATAAAAGTTACGATAAATTATTTTAATGTAGTATAATTATATTATTATAGTGAGCTTTTTGATGAAAGGTATGTTGTGTATAGAAAGGATAGAAGTGAATCTGAATGGACCATCAAACAAGATGGCGGTGGTGTTCTGATAGCAGTTTCTAAGCTGATACAATCTAAACGCAGGTTGGAATGGGAGTCGGGATTGGAGGAATTATGGGTAACTGTTGAAGTAAATGTCTCGCAGACTATTCATCAACTTGCTTTATGTGCGGTGTATCTGCCACCCCCAGTAAACAGCCCAATGTTGAATCATTTTGTAGATAATTGTTATGTAGTTTTAGAAAAGTGTGATGGGTATTGTATTGTAGGTGATTTTAATATGAGTGTTATTGAGTGGAGCCTGTTGGATGATGACTCGGTAGAGTATACTGTCCCTGTTCTTTGTAAGCCTTTCATTGACATGGTGGATATAACTGGATTGAAACAACATAACTTTGTAAAGAACAGCTCAAATAAACAACTTGATTTGGTGTTGTCAAATTTACCAGTTTGCAAAGTCAATTCTCCGATTAGTTCTCTTTCTAAAATTGATCCATTGCATCCCCCCTTGCATGTAGCTATTTCCGTCAATATGGAACCGATGCTCCCATATAACTCCGAGTCATTTAAATATAATTTTCACAAGGCAGACTATATATCTATTCACAAGACGCTTCAGGGTTATGATTGGGAAGTAGAGTTAGGAGGATCAGAAAACGTAGACGATATGATTTTAAAATTTTATGGTATTCTTAATAATATTATTCAACAATATGTTCCGAAGAAACAATTTAAAAAATCACGGTATCCACCCTGGTTTGATCATAGTCTGATACGCGCTTTAAGAGAAAAGTACAAAGTAAGACGGCGTTTCAAAAAGTACAAAAATCCAATGGATGAAATTCAGTTACGATTATTAAGTTCACGATGCTCGCATCTGGCTACTGACCGGTATAATAAATACATTGAATTAATTGAAACGGATATATCTAAAAATCCTAAACTATTTTGGACGTATATAAAGGCTAAGCGTGGTGGTTCTAGTTCATACCCATCCTCAATGTCTGACGGAGGGACAACGACTTCAGATGGTAACCTCATCTGCGAATTATTTTCCACCTATTTTTCCTCTGTGTATGTCAACTCTTGTGACGACGAACCATCTTTCGAACTTTCAGACAAATTAAAAAATAGAAACGCTTGCACACAATATTTATCACTGCCGGTTATAGACACTAAAATGCTGTTAGACAAGCTTAAAAGTTTGGATGAGTGTAAAGGTGCTGGACCCGATGAAATTCCACCCTTATTCATAAAAAAATGTGCTGATTACCTAGTTGCACCACTACTCATAATTTTTAATACGTCATTGCAGACTGGTAGGTTCCCAGATAAATGGAAAACTGCGCGAGTCGTCCCAGTTCATAAAACTAGTAGAGTTGACTTGATATCTAACTATCGCCCTATCTCGATTTTGCCTACATTTTCCAAAGTCTTCGAGTCGCTTTTGTGTCCGTATATACAGCATCACTTCAAACAAAATGTTTGCACTGAACAGCACGGTTTTGTGTCTTCTAGATCAACTTGTACGAATTTGGTTGAGCTATCCGAAACATTGATCGAGGCGCTAGATGCAAAGAAGCAAGTTGATGTTGTGTATACGGACTTTAGCAAGGCGTTTGACCGGTTGCCACATAATATTTTGCTTAAAAAACTATCAATTTATGGTATATCTGGAATATTTTTGGAATGGATAGCATCTTATTTGACGGACCGAACGTTTTCTGTTGTAGTGAATGGATTTAAATCTCATTCCCGGAAAATAACCTCAGGCGTGCCCCAGGGCTCGCATTTAGGCCCAATCCTGTTTACAATATTTGTTAACGATATACCCGATGCTCTCAGTAACTCTGATACATATATGTACGCAGACGACTTAAAGATAAGCAGAGTAATTAACACCGTCTTAGATGCGACTCTGTTACAGAGTGATCTCGACGAGCTCAATAGATGGTGTCAGCTTAATGGAATGAATTTAAATGCCAAGAAATGTTTTTATATTCAATATGGGCGAAAGTCTAACTTTATCACTTACCGTTATCGTATAGGGCAAGTGGAGATTGAGGAACTTGACCAGGTGCGAGACCTGGGAGTACTGTTTGACAAAAAGTTGACATATGTCCCTCATATTGAGCAAATAAAAAAACGCGCTTCAAAAGTTCTAGGCTTTGTACTGAGAAATATGAAAGGACTGCGTAGTAATAAAACTAAAATTTTATTGTACAATTCATTTGTGCGTAGCATTTTGGAATATTGCTCAGTTGTATGGAGGCCACACTACGCTACCCATTCTTTATTATTAGAGCGTATTCAGAAAAGATTTTTGCGACATCTAATGTTTTCAAGCCGGATCTCGAAAAAGAAACTAGCATCTTATAGAAAACAATTATTGCATTTTAAAATTAATTCTCTAGAAGATCGCAGAAAGATTATTGACCTGTCTTTTGTTTCCAAGATTTTTCAGCATCAAATTGACTGTCCTCAATTACTAAGTAAATTTAAAATATGTGCCCCATCAAGATATCCTCGTAAGAAGATCACTCCCTTAAGTCCACCTTTTAGAAAAACCGTATTCGGTTCAAATTCTCCTGTCCCGCGTTTATGCAGACTGGTAAATGAGTACAGCGAGCAAATAGACATACACGCGGACTCAACTAGCAGAATCCGCTCAACAATCGTTTCTAAATTACTCTCTCTGTAAATGTATTGTCTTTATTATTGTGTAGTCGGTATTTTAAAGTCTTTTTATATTGTATTTATACAGCATGTGGTACTTACCTATAATTGTCTGTTACGCTAAGCAGGATATTTATGTTTTTAATATTAAGTGTAAAAGTGTAAACAGGCGTTGGTAATTTAATAAATAAATAAATAAATAAATATCAGATGGTGTTAGCAGCAATCGACGCGATAAAATAAGATTATGACGGTCCTGCACCAAAGCATCTAGAATTTATAATATTGCCTCCTGACAGAGCGAAAATTATAATTAAATAAATTTAAATGTACTCGTAAAGTTAAAAAGATACTAATGAACAAATGTTTAATTAAATATTAACTGACGTATGGAACAAAAATATGGCTTGAATAAAATATAGCTCGTTCTTTAACCGACTTCATAAAAATTGAGGAGGTTACACATCTCCGAGAAAAAATATGAACCGTTTTGAAAAGTTAGGGTCGTGGGTTCGATTCCCGCACAGTACAAACATTTGTGTTCATGAACATGTCTGTTTGTATTGGTCTGGGTGTTTTCTATGTATAAATGTATTTATTTACAAAAAAAATGTATCTAAGTAAGTTTATCAGTTGTCTAGTACCCATAGTACAAGCTTCGGCTTAGTTTGGGGCTAGGTGGCGCTGTGTGGCATGTCTTGGGTTATTTATTTATTTAATTATGTTTTTGTTCGAACGTTAATCCTATTATCACCATATTGAAGTCGACTTTTTTCGCTAAAGAATGCTGTATATATAATTTGTACACCATAAGACATGATATGGTGCAACCTGTATATTCTCTGTTACACGTCATGTCAGGAGCAAATAAATTACGAGTATCTTTATCTTTAAATCTAAGTTTGAGATCAAAAGTTAAGTGTGAACACTCGGAAAACATTCTGATATTTTCTCAACAAGAAACTAACATAAAATTGAAGTATCCTATAGATAGGAACAGCGCTACTCCGAGTAAAATAACCTAGCACGTACAGAGATGTCGGAGCATTTTCATCCAATATCTTTTGACAACATACGTGTAAGAATCGACAAGTATTGGAAGTTTAATCATTAAAGATGCACTGTGCACACGTTCTTTTATGATATTTTTGCTGCATCAGCTAAGTTTCTGATATTTTATATGTAGTAGATAGCAGAAGGATGTAAGGTAGCAATCTATCATCTTTTAGCTCCAAGCCAGCCTCACCTGACCGTGGTACATCGTGCGGAATAACGAACGAGGCTCTGGCAAACGACTGGTGGCGGTATAACCATCACAATTAAAGCCGTAGCTAAATACCACAGGCCGATAACGGGCAGCAGTGATACCGGAGCGAGTAGCTTCCCTGCAATCGCCAACTCTCCTGCCCAGTTTGGCGATTGTGGGCAAAGCCTCCAGATGTTTGACCAAAGTGGCCACTGGAGCACGCATAGTCCAAGCTTCGGCTTAGTTTGGGGCTAGATGACGCTGTGTGGCCCAGCGTGAGATGTCTTGGGTTATTTATATTTAAAGGAATATCAGTATTTTTAAGTCAAGGGCCTAAGGGTTGTTATTATATTTTTCTCTTTCGAAGAACTTAGTATCATCGGTTGAGTGTGAACGGTTGAGTATTTTTCTATAAATTTGCATGTTCTAGCGTTACGTAACTGATAATACGCGACATATTTTCCGTCAGACATCATCATCATCATCATCAGCTTATGGCAATCCACTGCTGGACATAGGTATCTCCAGTTGTGGCCACTTTGGGCATCTGCAGCCTTTAATCTTAATCGCCACCCTGGGCAAGCGGGTTGGCGATTGCAGGGCGGAGCACCTCGCTCCGGTAACGCTGCCAGTCATCGCCTGTGGTATTTAGCTACTGGTGGTGGAATAACCATCACGATAGAAGTATCGTGATGGTTATTTCACCAGTTTCAGCACCAGTCAAAGTACCGATCCTTGAACAAGAGCACTGTCAAACATCTGACATATAAGTGTCGACACAAGACCGAGAGCTTCGACCTTTCCGCCATCTTTTATTATCAATTCAATTCGCCCTAAACCAACATGATATGTTGAGCGTATTAAAATTAGGTTCACTTCAATTTCCATTTCGGGCCCTGTTACGTCATCATGCCTCGTTGGTTTAGTGGTGAAAATTGCCTTTTAGGGTCTAAGAGGTCCTGGTTTCGTTTCTGAACGGGCCGAAAAATAGTTACTAGAATTTACTGTCAAGTTTTCTATGTGGTTTCCGGTTTAAGAATAGGACCACCCTATCGCATTACGTGGGCTTCGCAGAAGACTAAAGAACTATTTCTTTTAAAGAAGTTTTCCTATGAAACGGACTTACAGCGTTTACCTGGGTACAAATAAAACCTTCTGCCGTCGCCAAGCCCCCTGAACATGGGACTAAGGCAAATCTATGAAAATACATGGGGGAGTCCTATGTCCAGAATTGGACCGTTGTGAGGCTGATCATGGGACGGAGATGACATGTATGATTTGAGTAATCATCATCATCATCAGCCTGTTGTAGTCCACTGCTGGACATAGGTCTCTTCAGCTGTTCGCCACTTATTGCAAACATTTGGAGGATACACCCATAATCGCCACGCTGGGCAGGTGGGTTGGCGATCACAGGGCGCAGCTTCTTGCTCCGGCGACGCTGCTGCCCGTCACCGGTCTTTAGTATTTAGCTACGCCTTCAATTGTGATGGTTATACCGCCACCAGTCGGTTTCCAGTGCCTCGTTTGTTATTCAGCAGGATGCACCACGGTTGAGATTGGCTTGGAGCGGAAAGATGATATGCCGCTCCCTTACATCTTGAGCAATATCTTTGATAAATTTTTGTTTGGGGTTAACAAGCCTAGCTTCGCGCAGCTCGCTTGGATCGTAACGCAACTTGAAGCCATCTAAGTTAGTATAGCCACATCTAGCTTTACTACGTCTGCTTACTACGGCGCTACGACAGTTGTGCTACGGTCGTAGCATATTGTACGTTAAGTTAGCTCTACGATTCTACTAACATTCTATCGTATGTGATTTCAACGTAATATTCTTGTATTTTCTAGTAAAAATCTTAACAGAAATGAGCATGAGATTCTTCAGAGATCGTAAGGGAATGGAAGACTTGAGAGAGGTTTCGGAGGCGCAATTGTTAGAGCGTTAAACCTACACCTAGGTTTAATGTATAAGACATTAAAATGTTAGATTAGATTAGATATTCTTTATTGCACCAAATACAAACATTTATAGACAAGGTATTACAGACAACTAGTAGTATAATTTAGGCGGTCTTATCGCTACTAAGCGATCTCTTCCAGACAACCTTCGGGTATTCTTCAATGTTGTACTTATTTCTTTTCAAACATAAAGGTTAGCTGATAAGTTTGTTACGGTACTTCTTCTGTACTTCTATAGGAAAAGAGTTTGATATGCAAAAGTATTCCCGTGAATCTATTTGCAGAAATAAATGATTTTATTTATTTATTCCACTGGTAGGAAAAACGATCGAAATTAATTGTGTATAATATAAAACAGTGTTGTTTCCTGTGACCGACACATAGTCGGACAATGATCGATAGATCACTGTTAGGGACAGACGCATTGATAAATTATGTAAGTTGAAACATTATCTTTCACAACATTTAAATTAGGCTTTAAACCTATATTTTACGACCATTTTTTTATTTTATTTCAAGACTAGCTCGTCGTCGCACGCGTGGATATAGGGTTTCAAAATATTCTGATAAAAGAAGAAAGAAAGATAAGAAATAAGAAAGTGTTATTACAAGATAGCTTATACATAACAAGACGTGGCGTAATATTATTTAGGTTATATTCTCCAGAGGTTTGCCCTAAGTGGCGAACAGCTGGAGAGGCCTGTGTCCAGCAGTGGACTACAATAGGCTGATGATGATGACTGTATTTAGAATTGTACGACTATAGTACGACTGATGATGTATCATGACTTTTGCAATGGTCTCATCTTTTATCAGTCAATGAAACCTTTAGATTAATAAGGGTTTAATTAAATGTACTTACCTACTACGTATTTCACAAGACAACCCATTGATAAACAATAGAGCGCTACATACATACTTCGCATATAATTCATTTCTTTATACAGTGAAGCTCAATACTCCTATTCAATTGCAGTGATTCATTCCATTATGATATCCCCAACAAAGCGACACTCATACGTATGCAAAAATCGCACAAAAGAAATATGAACGCTTATCAGAGCATTCAACTGTCCGACCCACCGTGAACTTTACCATTTAGTATAGAACTAGCGAAGCCCCTTGCTCCGCTTCGGTAGGTAGGTATTATACACATAAAGATTCCTCTTGAATCACTCTATGTAGTAAAAAGCCGCATCAAAATCCGGTGTGAAGTTTTAAAGATCTAAGCATACGTAGGGACAGACAGAAAAAAGCGACTCTGTTTTATTCTAAGTAGTGATAATTTGATACACTTTTAGATAGACGCAGCGTTCGTGTGATTTACGAATTTAGAGTCCATCCCATCTCATCCCTTAGGTGCCGTCTAAGACGATGAAGGGAATATCAGGAAACAGGCAGCAACGTTTACCTGGATACAAATATAACCTATTGCGGTCACCAACCTGCCTATCAGGCGTGGTGACTAAGGCAAGTCCCCCTTAAATGACAATTGTCATTGGAGGAGCTTTATGTCCAGCAGTGGACCTTTGCAGGGTAATGATGATAATGATAGTATCCCGCAGCCCGTTGGTCTGATGACCTCAGAAAAACTGCTGACATTGGCTAGATGAGGGAAGACCGATATAGATTTTTCTAAATTGTTTTTCTGTGGCGCGAAATAAGGAAACCCTACTTTTAGCAGTGAACAGACCAAGGCTGTTAATTGATTGAACTTAATTAATTGGCAAGTGCTGGATGCGAGAAGCCCTAGATCGAGCAAATTGGCGAACAATTAAAGAGTCCTTTTTTATGCTAAAGGGGGCAAACGGGCCTTAAGGTCACTTGATGGCAAGTGATCACTTCAGCCCATAGACACCGCAATGTTTGTGAGTCACAGGTGCATTAGCGACCCTTGAGAAATTTGAAGCTCAATTTCTTATGTCCAGCAGTGGATGAAATAACAGAAACTTACCAACAAAAAGTCCAAAAATCAGCAATACAGTCATGTTGGCAACTAAATACTCATCACACAATCACATATCATTTCACATAACCACTCGGAGCACTGGCCATTGGGGGGTAAAAAGTTTCGCACGGCGAACGAAGCCGAACGCTCGGTGTTCGCGGGACGTATGCCAATGTCTACTGCTTGGCAGCCAGTAGCCGACTGCGGTGCAGCCTCCGCCAGAGAGGGAGCACCCCTCCCGTGCCTCTGCCCTCTCGCTCGCACGCTTATCTCGATTCCGTAATTAGATAAATGTCATTGGTGTTGTCTGGAGCTTTTTTTCCCGCGAATTTCGATGTGTAATAGACTGGTAGACGTTTTGTGTAAGTTGTGGTGTGTTAGGTAGACTGTATGTATGGTACCATATACGAGTAGGTAAAGTTGCGTGCATAAAGAATAGCGCTCCATATGCTTAGATGAATATAACTAATAAAACTCGCTAGTTTTATTTGGGAAGATCCGGAAAAGTGACACAATGACCGAAGATTTAATCCAGAGATTCGGTCTTCGATAATTCCGATTTTCATCATTTTTATATCGTAGTGTCGAAACCTGTTAATTCTGACGCCTAAAATGGGAATGGGTATAGCTTACCCTAAGTGTTGCGGAGGTCTGATGGCAGTCGCTCTGTGTAAAAGCTTAGCCCTCGCCAAATCTCTCAGTTTGGGAAGCCGACCCTGAGACAATCGGGAAAAAGGCTAGGATGATGAGTGTCAAAACCTGTTAGATTATTTTAAACTTGGTTTCATGTTTGTAACCTTTTCTACAAGCCTTTTTTAGAGTAAACTTATGAGTAAACCAGTGGCCATAACCATCACAATTGAAGGCGTACCTAAATTCCACAGGCCGACGACTGACAGCAGCGTCACCGGAGCGCCTGCGATCGCCAACCCGCCTGCCCAGCGTGGCGATTATGGGTATAACCTTCAGTTGTTTTTCCCAAAGTGGCAGAAACCAGGAAAGGCCTGTGTCCAGCAGTGGGCTGCGATAGGCTGATGATGGCCATGACAGTGACTATTAAATTTGGACTAATTTAACACGCATAAAAAGACCCAAATATTTTTTTTTCTATGTAAAGCAAACGAACTATAGTGTGTACATATAGGTAGATATTTTCTTCTACTGTATTCAAGAGAAAAAAGGCGATTCTCCCGGAGGAAATATTATGTAGCGAACATCATTTTCTTGGTTTATGGCATTCCTGCGTTGGCAAGCTGTTTGCGCTCGCTTTACGCTTTTATGGGGGAGATATGAGCGGCAAGCATACTCTTATGGGGTACTAAGTTTCCCTTTTGATTATATTGTGCGAGCTACTTCACTTCATGTGGAATAGATTAGTTGTTTGCTTATATACGGTTAGATATACTGTAAATGCGTCAAGAAAATAAATGTGTAGAGTTAAACATTGATATAGTCTGCTTAATGTAACAATTGTTTTAATGTGGATGAGTGGTTTCCAGATTTAGATATAGGGTCGCCCCATCTCATACCGTGGGTGTCGTAATAGACCGCTTCACTAATATTCACTGCTCAAAACCCGTTTACCCGTAATTGGGTGCAACACAATACTATCTGGAATGCGGGCAGTCCAAGTGTTAAAAGTGAATTACCTCGTTACTTGGTCGAACCATAGCATTTTTAACGTTGAAAAATTCATAATATTCGCTGATAGAATCTACCGTCAGGGCGCAGTAGGTACGGAGCCGGCTGTCATTTCTGACAACCGACTGCCGTTTTTTCCGAACACGCTACGGGCGTACAGTCAGCTTCATATATTAGGTAACCACGTAAGCTACTCAAACAGATCTATATTTCCTTTTGAAAGCAGACATTTAGGTAAGTGGGCGTCACCGGAGCGAGAAGCTATGCCCTGCGATCGCCAACCCGGCTGTCCATCGTGAAGATTTTGGGTAAAGCTTACTGATTGACCAAAGTGTCAAACAATTGGAGAGAGACCTTGGCCCAGCTGTGGGCTGCGATATTCTGCTGATGAGACATTTCGTAAACAAAGAAGCAGTGATAGGTAAACGTTTTCTATAGACGTATTGTGGCTATCTATCGACTGGCTCGGTGGCTCAATTGGTAGTGACCCCTGCTTTCTGAACCAAGGGTCGTGGGTTCGATTCCCACCCGGGGCAAACATTCGTGTGATGAACACTTGTGTTTGTTCCATGTCTGGGTGTTAATATTTATATTTAAGTATTTATTTGTGGTACCTTCGTTGTTCTGATACCCATAACACAAGTGCTTAAGCTACTTACTTTGGGGTCGGAGCAATGTATGTGATGTTGTCTGATATTTATTTATATTTATTATTTATATATTTATTGTGCTGGTACTTACTAATAATTATTATTGGAGCAGGTCCATCATCATCAGCCTGCAAACGTCTCCTGCTGGACATAGGCTAACGATTGTCATGTGGGGGGATTTATTTATTTATTTAAAACGGTACACCAACAGCATATATACAGAACATTCATTACAATAAGATACGAAATCAGCACTCAGCACGCTTGACAGGCGAGTCAGTGACCGCAGTACCTTTTATATGTAAGTACCTAAGTAGGTAACCGCTGCTGCTTGTTTCCTGATATGCCCTTAGCCTCCTACGACACCTACGGAATGAGATAGGATGGTCCTCCTAAATCCGAAAACCACACGGTACAGATTTCACCATCATCATTATCACCTACTGCAGTCCACTGCTGGACACAGGCCTCTCCAATTGTTCGCCACTTAGGGCAAACATCTGGAGGATATACCCATAATCGCCACGCTGGGCAGGCGAGTTGGCGATTGCAGGGCGTAGCTTCTCGCTCTGGTGACGCTGCTGCCCGTCATCGGTCTGTGGTATTTAGCTACGCCTTCAATTGTGATGGTTATACCGCCACCAGTCGGTTACCAGCGCCCCGTTTGTTGTTTGGCAGGATGCACCACGGGCAGGTGAGGTTGGCTTGGAGCGAAAAAATGATCTGTCACTTCCTTACATCCAGGAACAGGTTTACCTGTTCACATATATCCGAAGCCGACTGTAACTAACGCAAACGGATTTCTCGGATTTCGGTGTTCGGATATAGCTGGAATATCGTAACATTTTTACGCTATCAGACATGCGTCGAGCCGTCCCTCAAACCGTTTTTTGCTATACTCAATTAAATATAGCGATGGAAACCTGTACGGTCAAACTTTGTTTGTATATGATTGGTTTTCCGAAATGAAATCTGCGCAAAAAATGCGAATAACTTTCCGGTTTACACTGAGTAATTGTATATTTATTTAGTTACTAAGCACTCAAGTACACTTCATACAGGACTAATAAAAGTATAGAAAAACTGTTTGCGCTGTTTGATTGCAAAAATCGGATCTCATTTGCAAATAATTAAAAAATATAAGTGTTTTTATATAGTCAGACAAAATTCTCAACTGTATAAATACGTTCACAAAAATATTTTTTACCTACCGATGGTGGAACGTCTCTCAATAAAATTAATAAAGGAGTTTGAATATAAAAATCGTCTAATTATGATAAGTATTTATTCTCTGTCTGTGTTTTTGTAGGGATATAAGGGAGCGACTCATAATTTTTTCGCTTCCAACCACTCTCATCTGGATGCATCCTGGCAAATAACAAACCAGGCTCTGGCAACGGACTGGTGGCGGTATAACTCTTGTTATCATTGAAGGCGCAGCTTAATACCACAGGCCGATGACAGGCAGCAGCGTCACCGGAGCAAGAGCCTACGCCTCAACAATAGGTACAGTCAAACTGTTTTTAGAGGGGAATGCATTAGGCACCTTCCTGTGTGTGGGACTCACACCTCCCAAAACGAGAGGGCATACCTACTAAACCCCCCTGTGTCGCCAGTAGGTTATAATTGTTCGTTCTAATTCACTTTCTGCTCATTCGCTTACTTCGTTCGCTCATTCCGCGAAAGTGAATTAGAACGACCAATTATAATAAATTGAAGTGGGATCCCAAACCAGTTTTACGAACTATTGTCAACATGAACTGTGAATTCTGTAATTCACAGGTCTGCGAATGAGAAGTTAATTATAATAAATTGAAGTACGATCCAAAACCAGTTTAAAATTAGGTTCCAGTGAGTATCTGAAGTCATTTGATTGAAGCCTGCGAAACACTGCGGTCGAGTTCAATATCATGAAATTTGTTAAACAAAAACAATCGTTAAAATTAGATTGCATTTTTCCTGAGCCATCTAATGAACGAAAACGTCATGGGTCTTTATTACCAAATTCTATACGTAGCGTTGTTTGTGGTCCCTCAAACTGTGGAAAGACCAATTTGGTAATAAGTTTGTTGTTACACGAAGATGGACCATGTTTTCGTAACCTATATGTATATTCAAAGTCTTTGTATCAACCCAAATACATGTTTTTAGAAAAAGTATTGGAGAAGGTACCAGACATATCGTACAATAAGTTTAACCATAATAGTGAAATCTTGAGTCCACACGAAGCTTTGTCTGACTCGATCATCATATTTGACGATGTTGCTTGTGAAAATCAAAATAGTATACGCGATTATTTCGCAATGGGTCGTCATAAAAACATTGACTGTTTCTACATTAATCAAACTTACACTAAAATACCTAAACAATTAGTAAGAGATAATGCTAACCTCATCATACTGTTTAAACAAGACGACATTAATTTAAGACATGTTTACGATGAACATGTGGGGTCTGACATGAGTTGGTCTCAGTTCCGTGATTTGTGCTCAACGGTGTGGAGTAAGCCATATAGTTATATCGTTATCGATAAGGATTGTGAAAAAAACAAAGGTTGTTACAGAAAGAAGTTTGATACATTCATAGTTCTGGAATAAAGATTTTATAAAGCTGTTACATATGTTAATATGATTCAGTATAACTTGAGAGGTCAAACAGAGTGGAATATTGAACTATGGAGAGAAATCTTAAGGAACAAATTGTAAAGTCTGCCTCAGCTGTGAAAAGAAAAGTAGAAACTATAAAAGAAATGAAAAATACAAATGACATGGCTCTCGAAACAATATTCAAACCTATTGTTACCCCACTTAAACATTTAACAAGTACAACTGACAGCAAACGGCATTTGGACGAGGAAGAAGACCAACCCCAGTTAATAAAAAGAATCAAACATTCGGAAAGCGAGTCATCAAACACTTCAAATGACAAATTCGATTACTTCGATGACGTACTCGATGATGAAGAAAACTCGGATATTGATGTTTGTAAATCACCTAACAAAACTCTCACACCATCACCCTTTGATGTTCATGATAACTCATTTAAATCTCTTCAGTCATCACCAAGTGTTAGAAATGATTCTTTATCATGGTCCATGTCATCTGAAGTAATAGATGATATACCGTATGGTATAAGAAATGTGAAGGGTAAACTAATGCTCGGTAAGACCCGTGTTTTTGATAATGATCACATCCTGAAAATAGGAAACCATAGCTTGAAAAAAACTCAAGGCTTAAAAGAATTATTATGTAAAAAGACACCAAATTTGAATATTATTACAGAAGACGACTTACATAATTATAAATTATTACTTACCGACACAAATGCACATAAACGTGGTTACAGTCCTTCCAACCCAATAATCAGTAACAAAGGGTTCAAATATATGCACGTGATCAAACCATTGTTTAAGTTCTCTAGAAGTTACACAAATAGTGTGGAAAGTCTTCCACAAGGTGAAGGCATTGATATTTTAAAAGAAGTTAAAAAGGATACTGATTTGGTTTACTGGAATGATCCAAATGAGTTAGTAGAAAGACTAAAATTACTATGTGCATCATGGGCAGCTGGAAATACTGGGTTAGTTAATGAAATTTATTCAATCGTCGAAGAATTGTATGAAGCTGGTATGGTAAATGATGTTAAATATATAAAGCTACCATCAGGAGGATTGCGCAGTGTGATTAAACTGCAAGAGCCGGCAAGACGACAATGAATATAGATAAATTCGGTCATCATGTTCATAAACGTTTGCGAGTATCTGAATTTACAGACATTTCTAGCGATACCTTGACACGCACAGACACAGGAGAATTTGATTTAAAGTCATCACGTTTAAGAGGATTGTCAATTCCTGAAAGTATTGATGAAGCTGTGAATAAGGAATACGTGGATAAATGTGTTGACAACCTACGAAGTGAATTAAAAAAATCGGAAAGCAATTTAAAAATATTCCTTAACAACTTAGAAAAATTAACTTCAAATAGTTTGAATAAAGTGTATTACACAAAAAAGGAAATCGATCACATGTTTACATCAAAACTTGCGAAGAATGAGTAAGCAAGATATCGTGAACGAGCTCCACAAGGCGGCAAGAAGAAACTTCCTTCGTCGACATACGATTATTAAAGGAATCGATGATTTATGGCAGGCAGATCTTATGGATTTTCAAAAACTTGCATCTTTTAATAAAGGGCATAAGTATGTCCTAATAGTAATTGATACTTTTTCTAAATATGTATGGGTTAGACCGTTAAAGTCGAAATCTAAAATATCTGTAACGAATGCAATGCATAGCATATTATCTGAATCAAGGCGAAAGCCCAAACATTTGCAAACAGATCGAGGTACAGAGTTTTATAATGACTCTTTTAGAAATTTAATGAAAAATTTTAACATAAACCACTATTCCACATACTCTGTTAAAAAAGCATCCATAGTAGAACGAGTAATAAAAACTATAAAATCTCACCTTTACAAAACATTTAGTCTGTGTGGACAGTATCAATGGCTTAAAAGTAATTTAGATTCCGTTGTCTGTCATTATAACAACACTTTGCACAGAATTACTAAATTTCGACCGATTAGTATTAACCATTCCAATGAGAATTTAGTTCGTTCTAATATTACTAAAACACAACAGGCAAAGATACCACAACGAACTAATTTAAGAGTTGGCGATTATGTTCGTATTAGTAAATACAAAGGAGATTTCTATAAAGGTTATACCCCTAATTGGTCTACAGAAATATTTCGCATCGTAAAAATCAAAGAAACCAAACCTATCACATACGAAATAGAAGACAAACAACATAAAAATATTTTAGGTTCGTTTTATGGATATGAATTACAGAAAACCGATTTTCCAGACCTTTACCTTATTGAAAAAGTTATTAAGAAAAAAGGAAACAAACTTTTTGTGAAATGGTTGGGATTAAGCGACGAAGAAAACAGTTGGGTAAATAAAAATGAATTAGTGCTTTAGGTTAGTATATAAATAACAGATAATCACTCCTCTATTACACTTTATTCTTATCCATGAAGAAAGGCAGTGGTATAATTAATGCGTTGATTGATCATTTACCGTTTGAGTTACATTTACCTGGGTATCAATTTTGCGGTCCTGGTACAAAACTACAATCACGAATACTAAAAGGGGAACGAGGAGTAAATAAATTGGATGAAGCTTGTATGCATCACGACATTGCTTATACAAATAAAGATTCAGGAGCTCGACGTAAAGCTGACTTAGAACTTTTGGATATGGCTAAAACAAGGTTGAAATCGAAAGATGCTGGAAAAGGCGAAAAAATTGCATCGTGGATAGTGAAAAATGCTATAAAAGCAAAAATTAGAGCAGGTAGTGGTATGAAATCATTTAAAAAGGGTATTAAAAAAATACATTCCCAACTAAAAAAATTAAAATCTAAAGACCATTACTCTGCTATAAAATATGCTTATGCAGCTGCAAAGAAACTATTTAAAAATAACAAAGGAATTAGTTTGCCACGTATTATTCCTCTTCCAAAGTGTGGAGGTATTTTGCCGCTTATTCCGATATTTGCGGGATTATCGGCTTTAGGCTCACTAGCTGGAGGCGCCGCAGGTATAGCTAAAGCGGTTAATGATTCTAAAGCTGCACAAAAGAGTCTTCAAGAAGCTGAACGACACAACAGAATGATGGAATCAGTAGCTCTTGGAAAAGGATTATATATTAAGCGTCATAAAAAAGGAGCTGGTTTGTATTTACACCCCTCAAAAAACTAATTAAAAAGCTACCCAGTCGTGCGCTCACTGATTTAGATATTTTAGAACATGCTAGTGATATTCCTTACTTTCGTGGAGTTTACATGAGAGATACGTTACCTTTGAAACCTAGAAAGATAGAATGTGGAATATTTAACTTAGACATCAACATAAATCCTGGCACGCATTGGGTAGCCTTTGTGAAGCACAACAGTTATGTAGAATATTATAATAGTTTTGGTAATCTAAAACCACCTTTGGAATTGATAAGATATATGCAGCCTTTACCTATAAGCTATAATTATGTAAGACATCAAGCATTCGGCACTACGAACTGTGGTCACCTGTGTTTAAAGTTTCTAAGTAATTATTGGAAAAAACATTTATAAGTTGAATGAAATAAATTACTGTGTCAGTATAAAAATGTCTTTCACTGTGTCTATAACTGGAAGCGGAGCCTGTTTAACAACAGACTATTCTCCGACCTTGGAACTTCAAGGAGACTATGAATGTGGTCTTGTATATTTTTCAACTTTTAACTCTATTCCTAACATAGATGAACGAAACAATAAGTTTTACTATGGTAATAATGAAATCATAGAAATACCTGAAGGATCTTACGAGCTTCAGGACATTTGTGATTATTTAAAAAGCAACATTAAAAACACAGTATTGAAACTAATTTGCAATAATAATACATTGAAAACAAACATTTTTTGCACTAAAGATGTTCATTTTGATAAAAGTGAATCACTAGGTAAAATTCTAGGCTTTGGAACGAAGACAATCAAAGCTAATATAAGTACTGATTCACAGTATCCTGTCAATATTCTATCAACAACCATTGTGCGAATCGAATGTGATGTAGTTAGTGGTTCATTTGTTAACGGAAAAGCAAGCCATATTATTTATGAATTTGTACCTAATGTGCCACCTGGTTATCGCATTATTGAAATACCTAAAAATCTTATTTATTTTCCTGTCAATCAAAATTCTATAAGCGCTATCAATATAAGGCTGTTGGACGGTGACAATAAATTGATAAATTTAAGGGGTGAAGAAGTTCAATTGTATTTACATTTTAGAAAAAAATGATAAATTTCAATAAAAACCCTTCCACATCTTGTGTTCGAATCAGTTCTGAAAGAACATCTCATAGTGCAACAACTGCTAAGTTGAAAAAAAAACTTACAAAAAAATTAACCAAAAGTAATAAGGATTTTTTAAAATTAATCGGTTTGTTAAAATGAACATATTAAATATATCACAAAACACATCTTACGATAATAGTATTGAAAGTTTCGAATATCACTCGTATAGACCATACGTGACAAGTTTCAACAAGAACGATGAAATAAGAATACCTATCAATCAACAAGACTTGTATGTATTACCCTCACTCAGCACATTATATATTGAAGGTCAAGTTAATGTTTTTAAAGGCACTCCTAAAGAAAAGGTAGCAAGTGTGCATTTTGTGAATAATCCATTACTGTTTTTATTTCAAGACATTCGATATGAATTAAATGGAATAGAGATTGATAAAATTAAAAATGCAGGCATTACTACAACAATAAAATCTTATTTGTCGTTAAATGAAAGCGAATCAAAACGCGCTCATGCTTGGGGCTGGTCAACCACAGGCACAACTGAATCGCGTAATGGTGTTTTCTCCGCATCGGTACCACTTAATCAAATATTAGGATTTGCTGAGGACTATGATAAAATATTAATAAACTGCAAACATGAATTAGTACTTTTGAGAAGTAATACAAACCTCAACGCAGTACAACTAAAACCTGGAGAAGTCATGGAGGACATAGTAATCCATAAAATCATTTGGCGTGTTCCTCATGTTAAAGTATCTGATCGTGAAAGAATAAATTTGCTAAAATATTTAGAAAAAGATCGAGCTATTACAGTAGCCTTTAGGAATTGGGACTTGTACGAATATCCATTACTGCCAAAAACTCGCAAACATACCTGGTCGATTAAAACTTCATCGCAAATTGAGAAGCCACGATTTGTAGTGATCGCCTTGCAGACCAATAGAAAACAACAAGCTGGTGCGTCAATGGCTGAGTTTGATCATTGTGACATACGGGATGTAAAAGTGTTTTTAAATTCATCGTATTATCCGTATGAAGGATTGAATATAAACTTTTCGGATCATAAATTTGATTTATTATACGAGCAATACGCTAGATTTCAGCAGTCTTATCACGGACGCCGGCCTGAACCAGTGATTGGTTTGAAAGAATTCCAAAGCATTGCACCTTTGTTCGTAATAGACTGTTCTCGTCAGCACGAAACATTGAAAGGTTCTATCGACGTGAGAGTTGAGTTTGAAACAGACACCGAAATACCAGACCAGACGGCGGCATATTGTTTGATTTTAAACGATTGTGTATTCGAGTATAAACCTCTAAGTAACATTGTAAGAAAAATATCATGAATAGCAATACCATTATATTAGACTTACAAGGATTCAAGAATGATAAAAATGAGTTTATAGTAAAAGAAATAGGTATAGCCACTCAAGAGCTTACTCACATTTACTTAATCAAACCTCCGTATCCATTCTCATCGTTAACTGATACAGAAAAAAGACATGTACGATGGATAGAACATAATAGAGGATATCGATGGAGTGAGGGTTACATCGACTACAGAGAGTTTCATAGAATGATAAAACGTATGTTAAACCATCGAAAAATACTAGTAAAAGGTGAAGAAAAGGTTAAATGGGTGCGTGATATTTGCGACCACGACAATATCGTAGATATAAGTTATTTAGGTATTCCTAGCTTGAAAACTCTTGGACTATTGTATTCTGAAAAAAATGTGGAATTGAATTGTTTTAACCATGCGACACATTGTGCAATTAAAAATGTAGTATGTATTAAAAAGTGGTGTATAGAAAATAAGATATCTTTGTGATTTTATTTGTAATATTTTTTTTAATATATGTTTTAAAATAACCATGGTCTTTCATTTTTAAAAGTTTATTTTATCCTAATATAGGTATAATAAAATGCAGTTAGTATATGCTAGTTCGTTTTATTAGAAAAATAATTAAGTAACATTATAATACAACAAGTTCATACATGTTTATACAAGATCATAAAGTAACGACATTACACAGAGATAAATTTACAACTAAAAATAACTATTATAACTATAACCACATATTTTTTTTGAAATGTTGTTGATGATCTTTTCTGTTTGGTCCAATATTTCATCACCAACATCTTTCACCACATATTGCGAACTTAAGATAACACTATCATCTTGTACACAGTCACTAACACTTTGTGAGCCATTCAAATCTAAAACTTGTATTTTTATTAGTTTGTAGCCTTTACCTGGAGCACTATTAATCACAAACGACTGCGCCTTGTGCATCTTATTCGATGGTTGCTTGTAAGCCACGTTGTTTCGCCTTCGCTTAATCTTAGATTTGCGTTGTTGTTGACAAGGTTGGTTGCATTGATGTTGAGCCTGCATTTCCTGGAATTCTTGAGTAAATCCTGCTAGTGGATCTTGAGCACATTGAAATGTATCCAAATCTTGGTCAGGTTCGTGATTGGGTGTGCATTCATGGTCAGACATTGTTATGATATTTGTATGCGCTAAATCCTGAAACAAAAGAATAGCAGTGTTAAAATACAAAAAAGTTGTAAATTATGAAATGATACAATTTATAGTTTAAAATAAAATTATATTTACCATATTTTCTGTATCAGGCGAATACTCCTTTTGTGTAATAATAATGAAATAAATGAGAATTATGATACAATATAAAGTAGATGTGACTTCAGATAGGTTCAAGTAAAGAATGGTTGGTGTTGGTCTCAAATGATGTAAGGTAAATTCGCATGTTCTTACTTTTTCGTCACGTTTTGATGAATTGCAATTTACTTGCCCTCGATACAGCGATAAGTGTTGAATTACCTCTGAATGAATGTGTGTTGTTTATATGAAAGACAAGTTATAACATGTTTATTTTCTGCATCAGCTAAAAAAATCGTTGCATTGATAGCATTCAACTTACATATTGCAAAATATTTAAAGTGTTCGCTTACATTTGTAGAATCATTCACAATAACCTAATTATTACATACATGAAATACCAAGTTAACAAACGATGCCATACCGCCCGAGTAGATATGAAAATAAATGTTGTGAAATTATCAAAAGTATGTTTTTACAGTTGTGTTAAATAAAAGATCAATGTTCTAGATAGAAGTCATTTATTGTATTTATAATGATATAAACAAAATTAACTTAAATATTATAAATAAATCTTTAAAGTATCTTAGTAGACCCAGACTTTTTAATTTTATTCAAACAATAACATTATGAGAATAAATTTTAAACATTAAAAGAAGCTAGATTTATGACCCCAGGCCAATGTACTTATACTATTTTTTAATATGATACGTTTGTCATCGTTTGATGATAAGGCTACTTTATTAACGGATTGGGTGAATATTTCATGTTTTAAGGACTTGAAAACAACATTCCTTTTTTTTATAACTTTGTTGTGTAATAAAACGTTACTGTAATCTTTAAAACCTAACTGCTTTACAGCTGGCTTTTTTATTCCTTTAGCCTTTTTAATTTCTTTGTTTTCAGTTTTAATACAATATAATTTTGATCTTAAACCGACAAATTCAGTTATAAGTTTTCCACCTAATTCGTCTTTAAACAAGCCGGGAATCTTTTTATTTTGTTTTGTAATACTATAACAATTATTTTCTTCATAATTGCTTGTGTCAAAATAAGCTTGAAATTGAAGTTTCAAGTCCCTATACACATCCTTGGTTTGTATTGAGTATAAAAAGCTATCTGTGTCCGTGTAACAAAGTTTTAAATTATCACCGTAAAAAGGTTTCATTACGGAATAATGGAATTCGTACATGTGGCTTTTAGAAACTTCCAAAACTGTAAATCCTATATAAATTGGTTTGTCCAGTAATATTGACTCCGGCTTCATTTGAACTGCAACAAAATTCTCAGAAAACACAGTTGCGCTATGGTAATTCGGTCTTGCTATTAGTTGTTGTGCAGTAAACTGTTTCTTTGTTTTATTTCTAGTGTCAACCCATTGATTTACTAATTTTACATCAACTCGTTTTTCCGGATCCTCTAATGTTTTGCCGAAAATGCTATTGTTCAAAAGTTTGAAAAAATCCTGTTCAAAGGCAGACGTTGCTTTTTGTCGTAATTCGGTATTCAGATCAATGTATTGCTTTAGATAGGGGCTTTGCTTAAATGTTATTACTCTATGGATTTTTTTTAGTTTCAACCCATGGGAAAGGCATGTTTTTAAATGTACATAGTGAATAACATAATGGAATTTGTCATATAAGTTCGGAATTAACTTAGAAGTTTTAGAACCCGGTGGAGTAAATTTTTGTGGACAAAAAGGTAGTTCATTATGTAAATCATGCAATTGTTCTGGATATTCTAAATCTATTTCTAAAATAAACCCTTCTTCAGCATCATTAGGAGTATTTAGAATATCTTCACCATTAAACTCTGTTGGATGTAATAAGCGAAAATCAGAATGAGGTAAATACGAGCACATTGCATATCCGTATAAATTATTGCAGTCTATATAAAATAAGTAATTGTCTGGAGAAGATGGATCGTAATTAGACAAGTATTTGTTGTTGGCCTTCGCATATCTATTGGAAACTTGACAAACTCCCCCGCGGATACCCTGCTGAATTAACCGAATAATTTCCAAGTCTTCTATCAGTTGTAGTTTAACTTTCGTTAAAAGTAACATAGCGTCGAAACTTAAACTCGGAGCGGTAAGATAAAACGAAGGATCTAAATTATAATTCGTTTTACAAGTATAACGGAATTTTTCAAATACGTCAGCCAGTAAAAGTACGTCGGATTTTAAATATAATTTTGTATATTCTCTAAGATTGTTTAAATTAAAAGTTTTCCAAACGCGTTCAGCATGCTCATAATCAGATTCCGTAATATTACTCTCATTCAAAGTACTATAAAAATAATCTCGTGGAGGTAATTGCTTTTCTTCATACGATTCCCAATTTGTCATGTATTCATAAGGGTAAACCCCTTTGCGTGTTAATAACTCAAACTGACGTTCTTCAGAAAAAAAATGAGATAAATGTACAAAATCCTTAATATTTAAATTAGCAACCAGTTTTTCAAGACTTGTCCCTAAAAATTTAAACGAGTCAACAAAGCGGACTGCCATATACCTATTATCATCCGTTGTAAAAAACTTAGTAAATGATATATAATTTTCTTTATTTTTAGCTATAACTTTTAGTGGTCCCGAAGTTTCACCCAATTGTCTAATAAATAAATGACTGTCGTAGCCGGACAAGTTGTGAAAAAATACGGGTACAAATTGCGGTAAACGATATTTGAGATTACAATAAGAATGAGCAGGACCTCGGTACCTACCAGTTAGGTGACAGTGGTCTCTAACTTTGTCGTCAAACAACAACTGATTGCATAGATAACATTGCTTCGATTTAGAAAACGATTCCAATTCTTGTGACGTTAACTTTTTCATAGGTATTTTGTTTTTATAAAGAGTTAATATTTTAGATATGTCTTTCTTCAGATTTTCAATAAATACTTCAACACAGTCTTGTCCAAGATATGATACATATCGATTTAGAGAATTGTCATATGAACAAACTACATAATATGCAAATGCAGCCGGAACATGTTTTTGAAAGACATGTGTAAAGTTTGAAGCCGACCCGTTCGGACTTGGCTGTAATAACGATTCGAAATCCGCGTAAATAACAAACGGCATGTCTTGCATTTTCTCATAGTTTTTAAACTGAATAAATGTGCCAGGCTTTGGCAAAACAGTAGCAACACCACCGCATACATGAGTATTAAATTTACTTTCGTTTTGAAAGAAGACCATACAGTCATCACAAAAAAATATTTTGCGGTGGTTTTTTGTGACTTGTGATCTCATTAAACGACTTAAATTTTTTATCCAACAGTAATGCGTAAGATTTCCCTTTTCTAGAAATAATAAGTTAACATGATATTTTTTCTTGTTCTGAGTGCGGTATAATGGTCCAACAATACTAGTTTTGTTTTTAAGTCCATAAACATTGACGCTTACACTAGGATTGTTCTTTTCAAAAGTTTTTATATCTACAAAACTTACAGGAAAAGACATATTTTTTATATTGAGAATGTTCTCGAAATGAGGATAAGAAGACGTTCGCTGAGCATTGCTCTTAGCAGGATATAATGCCGCAATTATGCTCCACAAAAAACAAAATGAATCCGTGTTTTGAACGTTAATGCAAGCTCGTTTTAGTTTTAAAGCTTTAGGTAAATCTATAAATTTAGATGCTTTTAAAGGATTATATTTATTTATGTTAATTTCTAAGTATGAATTTCGCTGAAATGACCAACCGCTATCTCTTTCTTGCATTTCGTCAATTTTAGTTGAAATAATATCTATTGCTTTAGAGAAAACTTCGTCAAACACGTAGTTCTTGTGAATGATAAAGTTTTCTGTGGAAAACGATTTTAGCTCAGATTTGATAGAGTCATTAGTTCTAAGAGAAAACTGTGCAAATAACTCGAAGTTAATTTTAACACTACTAAAGGCTAGTTGACGCGCGTGTAACAGTTGCCGCACGCGAGCGCGCATGCAGCGCATGAACTCGGTCGGGGTCTGTACGCCTTCATCCCTGTTATGCAATCGATATGTAGCTATTCGACTACGAAATGCACTACTTATTTTATCTATACCATCTGCTACTTCTATTGCTGAGTTATTTTTGTGTATGTTACTTTTAAGATGAGCCGAGAAAGTATTACTTTTGACGGATATATCGCACACAGTGCAATATATCGTTCGTTTCGACATTTTTATTTATTACCTACCTAACTAAGACTAAAATTTAGCGTGAATGAAATTAAATAGTCTGGGTGAACTAAGACATACGAAATAATTCACTATTTTAGTTTATTAACGTAATTACTAAACTATATACAATTATCGTGGATTATATTTTTTACTGGCGAAAAATGTGCCCTCCTCTTCAAAGTCCTGTCGTGCTCGCTTGACGAACTGGTGCAATAGGCCCAGCTGCTCGGCGTCTGAATCCGTCTGGTACTTAAGCGATAAAATCGCTTTCTCCCAACGATCCTTCGGCTCCACAGCTCGTATCTCGCTGGTGTTGTAGACACGCAGCTCGATGAAGAGGTCTCCAGGCAGAGAGGCGGTGCGGCGCAAGGCTCCGTCGGCCACGCGGCGCGTCAGCACGGACTGCAGGCGGGGGGGCGCGGTGCGCGCGCGGCTGCTCTCGATCTCCGCCTCGTCGTCCCAACCCAGTTTCCACCCGGCGCTTTGAGCTCGTTTCTCTCCACTCGTGCGGTCTACTGACTTGCGTTTCGTAGAGGAGGATTTTTTCACCGTTGTTTTAACCCTGAAAAACCAACGTAAGAATAAGCATTCGATATATAAACAGAAACATAAGTACTGCGACTACAAACGGCTCAGAAAAAAATATTACTATGTACCTACATATGGGCATATGAAACGTCTATCAGAGTAAAATGTAAAACGACTCAGTCATTAATTACTTAATACACGTCTAAATAATAAAAAAATAAAACGTAATTGTCTTTCAAGTACCCAACGTAAAGTAAATATCGCGATATAAAAGTGTATTAATAAACTTACGGTTTTTTAACTGTATCGTCTTCAGACTCGTATACTAAATTCTTTGCTGCTTTTCGAGGTCTTTGGGTTAACTTGGCAATGAAAAAGATAAAATTAGTTTAAAACGATAACAACATACTCACAGTTTCAAAGAAATTATTGGAACATTATTTATAATTATAGTAAGTACATTAAATCGCACCTTTTAGTAATTTGTTCCTCATCAGAGTCTTCGAACTTGCTCCCGCAACGCTTGGCAGCTACGTTTGTCTTGTTATATTCAATGTCCGACCTGTAAAATAATAAGTTAATAGACAAACATTGTTATTACTCACAACATGTATTAAACATTATAATTTTCTATGTTAATTTCTTCACATGAGTGTCTTACGAGAAAACTGACATTTCCGCTTCTCAGGCTGTAGTAGGGCTAGCGAACACTGTATACTTAACGAAACACCCGTGACTTCGATCGCGTCAACTGATAAGTGATTGATTTCATTTCTTGCCCATGACCACAGCGACTTGGGCTTCTGTTTCACTTTCCATCAGTTGACGGGAGACACTGCTGTAAACAAGCGAGATTAAAGATAACTTACGAACATTATGACTGCAGAGAATCCTCGAGGTTACGAAGCTGAAGAATATCTTGGAAATTGACGAGCACTGACTGCAGCGAGTCTTCGAGGTGACGGAGCTGGAGAATATCTTGAAGGTTGATGAGCACTGACTGCAGCGAATCCTCGAGGTTACGAAGCTGAAGAATATCTTGAAGGTTGATGAGCACTGTGTGGCACTACTGTAGTAATAATGCTTTAGCGGTTGGGAGCCCCTAATTTATCCGAAAATAGTGCAAGATCAGTAAATGAGGTAGGCAACAGTTTTAATTTCTTATTGTTTTCGTAAACGGGTAAACTAGTTATAGTTGACAGTTTTGCGTTAGCAAAAATACGAAAGTAACCGTTGACGAAAATGTTTACGAACACTGCCTAAATATTTTTCAACAATCAGCATTTACGAAAGTGTGCCAAATTTAAATTGCGAAATGCAAATTTTAATGTTCATTAAATTTACTTCAGATTTCCTGACAAATAGCTGTACAGTCAACGTAAAAATCATGTTATGAAATTAATTTCACTCCATGGAAAGACATTTTTCTTGCTTCATATGTTACAATATTCCATAAAAGGCAGCTGTGTTAACAATTATAATTAATCAAATTTAAACTACAGCGATAGATCACCAAAGGGAGTAGCCAAGGAGATATTAAAGTTTACAAATTTAAATGCAAACACAAGCATACTCTTTTGTTCCTCATTCACGATCATACTCCTACGGGACGATAGTTCAACGCGATCAATGAGATGTTTTATCATCAGTCACACGAACAACGGCTTAACGTGATTTAGATTAAAATGTACATACCTAAACGTAAATAACAATGTTAATAGGCATACAACGAAAACATATATGAGAAAAATCTGACGAATTGAGAACCTCCTCCTTTTTGAAGTCGGTTAAAAGCATATAATATCAACATTATTATAGTATAATTTTGCTACTGTCTGTACCTGCAAGTTCGAATGTTGAAACTGTAGCATCAGCAGTAACAACGTGCTCGTAAACATGTACCTACATTACAATTATAATAATATATTAGGGTTCCTTGTCTTAATATTTATTGTTTAAGAGTTAGATACATACTAAAACACATTATAAAAAACTTGTTAATTAATTAAGTAACCGTTAATAGAATAGCTAAATGTATGACGGGTAATGCAAAAATATTTTTTTGGTAAAATTAGCCTTCAGTATTATTATTATTAGTGGCATAGGACTTAAAAATTAACACGCTGTCTTAGGGTACATCCTCTTTTTAAGTCATCTATACCAACTAGATACTATTCAATTCATGAAATTCACTTTTTTACTTTGAGACTAAATATCTTAAAGTGTTTTGAATGTTTTTTGATTTTTTGACTTGAATGTTTTTTGAGATTTGAAAAAACCTATTCGTTATCGAGATACAAACACAATAATATGTATAATGAGTTTGGATAGTAACTCTGTAGATTGATAATGTATTGATTTTAATTTGTTTACATATACGGAACCTTCGTTGTAAAATCTGTACTGTCATTACTAGAATCATTTTGCTGACTTGCTCAAATTCACTGTATGGCGCGATTCGTTCATTCGAGTCATTGTTACAGTGTACGCCATAGCCTCTGGACTGTCAAGCGAAGGATTTATTTTAGGTGCAACTTGAGACACAATTGCGATAAGCAGCATGTAATGGTCACTTTTCTAGACAAAGTACAGAATGGTTGGTTGGTACGACCAATCGGGCTAGAACAGATACGAAGTTCTAGGTGCCACAATCAATCTAGAAACGTATAGAAAATATCAAAGCGCGCTCAGTAATCCGAAAGTGTTCAAGCATTAGCACGACCAATCTGGCTAAAATTCAACCTTAACGCTGGCATAAAGAGGTTTGGTGTAAGGATGCGTAGTGAATGTTTCGGTGTACGCCACTACCTGTGCATTGTTCAGTGAATGTTTCGTTTTGGGTGCTTATCTTAAAAACTATCAAGCGAAAACTTCTCTAGACGGAATGTGGTACGACCAAACGGGCTAGAACCGATACAAAGTTCTAGGTGCCATAAACTATCTGAAATCGCTGCGGGCTCAGTAAACCTGATAGTTTTCAAGTATTAGCACGATCAATCGGACTAAAATGAAACATTGAGCAAACGGCCACTGCATTAAGGGTTTTGGTGTACCAAGTATTGGTAATGTTTTATTATATGTATATCGTGTTGCCTGCTGTCTTGCTAAACAAACATTTTAGGTAAGTACGAGTATAAATCGACACAGATAGCTTTGGTACACAAGTTATTACGCAACGCTTAGGAATTTCCGGTTAGGTACAGGCCTGTGAATTACAAAAATCACAGTTCTTGTTGACAATAGTTTGTGAAACTGATTTGGGGATTCTACTTCAATTTGTTATAATTGGTCGTTCTAATTCACTTTCGCGGAATGAGCGCACGAAGTAAGCGAATGAGCAGAAAGTGAATTAGAACGAACAATTATAACCTACTGTCGCCTGTGGGCAGCAAATAGCACAGGTACAGTCAAACTTTTTTTTTTTAGAGGGGAATACATTAAGCACCGTCATGCACCTCCGGGGGAGGTGACATGGTGTGTGGGACTCACACCTCCCGAGATGGGAGGGTATACCCACTAAACCCCCCTGTGTCGCCAGTGGGCAGCAAGTTGCAAGGACACGGGCAACGCCGAAGCATACCGCCGCGGCGGTATGCTTCGCCGCGCCGCAGGTACAGTCAAACTACAGTAACACTAACAATACAACAAAGTACACACATCAACCCACCCATTTGGTTTTAACAGTGTATAAGTAGTCAAGAAATACAAAAAAAACAATTGAAAACAAAACAATGATACAATACGTCATTGAATTGAATGAATGATGATTACAAACATGAATTGTATGGAAACATTTTAAAAATACAAATTTTGATTGAAATTGTTTGTGTTTATACTTTCTGTCCATAGCGTGAAATTGCAATCAAGTGTAAATAAAATAAAAACACAACAGTAACGAATTACACTTCAATTGCATTCAAACAAACGTTTTTACCTAGTATTAATTCAATTCAATTCAATACATTTATTTCAGGCAGAAACCCATATAATGTTAGTAACAATTTTGCTTACAAATAGTGTTAGTAAATCGAATTAACAAACAAAACAATGTTAGTAACAATTAAAAACTACCGCTGCTGTTTTCTATGTATAATAATAATGTATTTATTTACAAAAAAATAATGTATCTAAGTAAGTTTATCAGTTGTCTAGTAGCCATAGTACAAGCTTCGGCTTAGTTTGGGGCTAGATGGCGCTGTGTGGCCCAGCGTGGCATGTCTTGGGTTATTTTGTTTTGGCTTGTATAGAACCAAACCGAATCTTTCTAAAGCTGTTGCAGATTTCTCCAACACTGATTCATTGTACCCACCAAACGCCAAATCCCCAATAGGCATTTGCGATGTGTCTACCGCCAGCTCCGAATCGCAATCAACGCTAAACTCGGCCAAAGGGACTGTCGGGCGTCGGTTAAAATTCCCTTTGTAAGGGAACGCCGGAGAGCGAATTATCGTAAACAAAAGCTGGTAAGGGCGCAACCAGATATGTCTGCGGTTAGCGTCTACGCGGCTAATTAAGAATGCTCTACGTAGCGGGTAATCTTCAAGGAGACTTTTTTATTCAATCTGTGTGTGTTACTTGTAATAACTGAAATGTGTAAACTAACGATCACATATAACATAAATACAAGTAGGGAAGACTGGGTAGTCAACAGGACGACTATTCTTACGGCTCATACACAGTACGCGTATCGCGCAGATTAAATTAACTCTGTGTTGATCGCTCCCAACCTCTCCAGTTGTAAGTGTTATTACTGTAATTTTTCCGTGACATAAGAGATAAAGTTACGTTGCTTAACGGGCTTTTGTCTCCGTTCTCTGGAAGAGTCCTTGCGTTGGGTAATTTCAGGTATATAAAGCGTGTCCATTCCATGTGTGTGATACTTTTTTTTTATATCATCACCTGATATAAGATATTCGACCTAGAGTGAAAGGAAGCGCAATGCTCAAGATCACACGGAAAGGCTGCGTCATCATCACCATCAGCCTATTGGAGTCCACTGCTGGACATAGGCCTCTGCAGTTGATGGCCTTTTAGGGCAATTATCTGGAGGATGTACCCATAATAGCCACGCTGGGCAGACGCCAAACTGCCTGTCCAATGTAGAGATTATGGGTAAATCCTCCAGATGTTTTCCGTATGTGACGAACAACTGGAGTGGCTTATGTCAAGCAGTAAACTGCAGAGGGGTGATGATGATGATAGAATTCGCACATTTTTCAGACGGGGTTCCAGGCTAGTCCGTATACGGACGGCTTACGGATTTTAAATAAGACCACATCATCTCATCACATAGATGTCGTAGAATACGATAGAAAAACGATTAAGCAGATTATCTACAAAAGATTGGAACTTGCTCTGCTGATGCCATCACGTTTTTTTTATAGTAGCTCGACATAATGGCTTCCCTACGCCTGATGGAAAGCGAAAGAGAAGCCCTAGTCGCTGTGACAGCTGGCAAGTGACTGGTTAGTTACCTGTCAGTTGCCACCGCCATGCCGGCCCAACCCTAACCCTCCACGAGCTCCGGAGACCCTACTCACCAGCAGAAACACAACCCGAGGTCATTTGGCTGCGGTATTCTATAGGGTGGAAATGGGTGAAAGCGCTCCAGTTTCGGCTTCTTCACTGAATTTTTGGCTGTTTAGCTTATGTAGATTTATGGTAGCAGCTTGCAAATAAGCTACATATACATATCTGATGCGGAGTATACCTCGTCCGGGGGCATAATTCAAATTTCCCAACCGCCCCGTCCTATCCGAACCTATTAATTACGAGCCGGGTTCGATACACCGCAATTACACCGCGGACGTTTTGCAGTTCCTTCCCCGGCCAGTATTGCCGTTCAATATCGATAACGGATCGGATTGTCTGTTTTTAATAGTTATAGAGCTTAAATTATATCTCTTAGATGAGGTAACCTGGTTTAGTTATAGATTGTATAACATTAGTTGATGGTTGTGAAAAAAAATGGTTGCCAGCTGTCAATTACATGTAAACATTGTTGAGTTCTTGAGTTGATGAATGAAAATAATATCTATAAACCAGTTAACACGAAACATTAAATAAAAACTAATTTGAATATAACAAATTCGTGTGTAATAAATACTTACTATACAATGAAGAGACGTGGCATCCATGTGCGTTCTCTACCGCATCTATCATGGAGAATGTTCTGAAAAATTATTTGGTTTACTGCCTGCAGTTGACGTAACTGGCGCGATAGCTCATTTGGTAGTGACCTCTGGCCTCTGAGCCAAGGGTCGTGGGTTCGATTCCCGCACAGTACAAACATTTGTGTTCATGAAGATGTTTGTATTGGTCTGGGTGTTTTTTATGTATAATACGTATTTATTTACAAAAAAAATGTATCTAAGTGAGTTTATCAGCTGTCTAGTACCCATAGTACAAGCTTCGGCTTAGTTTGGGGCTAGGTGGCGCTGTGTGGCCCAGCGTGGCATGTCTTGGGTTATTTATTTATTTAACTCCAGCTCACTACACGTAACCGATTGCAATTCCATCCTCATCATCTCGATGTTTGGCGATCCTCCGCTGTACGCTTTATGAGGATATTCTTGCCTCGCGCGTCGGTTTTGTGGAACCAACTGTCTGCGACAGTCTTTCCGAATAGTTACGACTTTGGGACCTTCAAGAAACGAGCGAACTCTTATTCAAAAGGCCGGCAGCGACCCCAGAACTCGAGTTAAGGTTGTCCATAGGTGGTGTTGACTGCTTATCACCAGTTATCATATTTGCTTGTCTACCGCCTCTTGCATAAAAAGAACACCCATTATCAGATTCCCATTCCAAATATTTTTTCGAAGGGATTATTATTTATCGATAGTCACTTAGGCAACACTATTTCTAACCAAAGTGTACAGCCATTTTAGATTTCACGTTGGCGCCGGACGCCCAGTGGCTTTTCAAATATGGGCGTTTTTCAAACGTCAATTTGTGTGAATTTGATTAAAAAATTGAATGATGATTACTGGGTCCCTGCGACGGATGGTTCGTAAATCGAATGGGAAAATTGCATGAGAAACATTTTTGGGGTAATTTTTGGTTATACGATGAAGGAAGTTATTTATTTGCCACATTTGATGTTAAGTGGCTTTTGTATATTACCTTAGGTCATCCGACTGACTTGATGGCTCATTTGGTAGTGAACTCTGCCTTCTGAACCAACAGTCGTGGGTTCGATCCCCGCACAATACAAACATTTGTGTGCATGGACATGTCTGTTTGTATTGGTCTGGGTGTTTTCTATGTATAAATTATGTATTTATTTACAAAAAAAATGTATCTAACGAAGTTTATCAGTTGCCTAGTACCCATAGTTGACTCAGTTCATCAGTTGTCTAGTAGCTTCGGCTTAGTTAGGGGCTAGATGATGCTATGTGGCCGAGCGTGGCATGTATTGGGTTTTTTTTCTAGTAACTGTTTTTTTAAACACACCAAATCGACTTGTTTTGAAAAGTCCAAAGCCTAAAATCGAATTTGAGATCTGTGATTGCCAACCCGCCTGCCCTGCGTAGCGTTATGGGCAAAGCCTCCAGAAGTTTGATCAAAGGGGCGAACAACTGGAGAGGCCTACTCGTATGTTCAGAAGTGGACTGCTTTAGGCTGATAACTCGTATAATGACGATTGTTTAGACTTGTATTGTAATGAAAGTATTTATGTAAAAAAATATACCTACCTTTATTTTTCTTTCATCTTCAAAAAGTTCACTTTCAAAGAAAAACAAGGCTCATTTATTAAAAAATGGCACTTAAGGCGGCCTAATTACAAAGCGCAAAATGCGAATTTCATTTTTATTATTAATCACTTAATCCTCTCTCAGCACTTTGCCTTAAGTTCTTAACAAAGTTCCACAATATTAAAACTCCTGTAGGTATTTGACCAAACAAAATACGAACTCGTGTACAAAAGTTAGCATAACAAGACAGAATACCGTCGATGCTTAGAGGTCCACCCTTCTACTCGTCTATGCCCCGAAATGTTGAAATGTCAAGATGACAGATAACCGAAAAAGCACGTGTCAGTTAGGGCTGCGTACTTGTAGACGCCACTGCGTTGAATGCATAACAGATCGTAACCTGGTACTAAGACTAAAACCTCTAGAAGTCCTTTTTTTATACCACTGGGGTGGCAAACAAGCCTACGGCCCGCCTGATGTTAAGCGGTTACCGCAGCCTATGGACACCTGCGACGCCAGGGGTATCACAAGCGTTGCCTACCCTTTAGAAACCTCTCACAACCTTTTTGGACTCCATACTGTAGTGTCGGGGGAAGCATCTCTTAGTCGATTTTAGTGACAATCACTTTAAGAAATAACCGGTCCGGTAAAATTGCCGGAAGGCCTAGTGGCGGTACAAATTGTATTATGTAAATATGTAAGTATAATAATGTAAATATTTTATAACAGTATCTTTATGAACTCTCAAGTTTTGTATTTTGTATCAGATTCTGTACGGATCGGTATAACTTGGGACTTTTTTAGGCTAGGGCGAATAGGCATTAACATAGTGTGATCCATCCTAGGCTGCATCTTAACATAATGTCTGATAAGATTGCAACCAAACGCTTTTTTTTTTTTTTAATTTATTGAATGCAAAGGTACATACAAATAGGTTACAAGAAATTATATCTGCCAAACTGCCGAGCAGTTTGTCGGCAGCAGTTCTCACTTCTGTAACATAAATAACCTACTTATGCTTTTAGCCACGCTATTTAAATTAGTTAAGAAAAAACTTGATATTGATAACTGGGCACACAGCCGCGAGCATTGGTTTCTATTTATTAACTAGTCTATTTATTAACTAGACTTTCATAGAACATTAATAAAAAGGACTCTACAAAGCAAAATATCGGTGAACTATCGCTTACCACACTGAGAAATCGTTCATTCGACATAGGACTGTTTGAATTGGATCCGAAACGAATTCGTGACCGAATACGAAAAACGGAACGTGTAAACAGACTCGGGGTAGCGAAAAGAGCCGAAAAAGGGAATTATTCGTTTGGTCGAGTCGCGAAATGCCGACCGGGCGGTTTAGTTGTACTGTAGTATAGTATAGATGTGTAACGGTGAGGTAGGGCCGATGAATATTAATATCTGCCAGTGGACGATTCTCATGTTTATTTATTTATTTATTGGGTACACCGCAGTTTGGACATCAAACTTGTAGATATACCTTTAGTGATAGTACAACAGTACCAAAATACTCTTATAATTTGGTGGTGGGGTCAGCAGCACAAATCGCAGAATACCTTAGCTCCATGCCAAGGTAAAGTTCAGTTCATTATGCTTAGAAATCACTTGGAAACAGACAAATCTGTTAGGTTGACATCATTGACATGGAAATAATTAAATAACCCAAGACATGCCACGCTGGGCCACACAGCGCCACCTAGCCTCAAACTAAGCCGAAGCTTGTACTATGGGTACTAGACAACTGATAAACATACTTAGATACATTTTTTTGTAAATAAATACATATTATACATAGAAAACATCCAGACCAATACAAACAGACATGTTCATGAACACAGATGTTTGATGAACACAATAGGCTTGTTTCCTTAAAAAAATTAATTAGTCCGTCTTCTAGATTATTCAAATATAAAAGATACGTATTTTATCATTTATAAATTAGACCAAAGATTACAAAGATATAGACCGTTAAAGTTTCGCGTGACGTCACGCCGTGCAGCATTTTGTCGCACGGCGTGACATCAAACACCCCCACTCCTAAATTTTGATGCTTTGTATCTTTGTTATTTTTCGTGTAAATGAAAAAGGAAAAATACGTGTCCAATATATTTTTATAATCGAAAATACGGACTAAATATAATGTAAGTATTTAGACCCAGGAAACATCCCTATTATTTTTCAACTTCGGACTACTACTGACTCATTGCAAGGAAGTCAGAATTCGTAAAAAGTATTTTACATATTTTAACCGACTTCAAAAAAAAGGAGGAGGTTCTCAATTCGACAATTTTTGTTTCGTATGGTTGTTACCACATATCTCCGAGAGTTGTAAACCGATTTGAAAAAATCTTTTTTCGTTCGAAAGGGTGTAACTTCCTAGTTGGTCTTATCATTACCATATTGAAGTCTGTTTTTTTTTTTGCTAAAAATGCTGTTTTTTTTTTAAATTATTTAAGAAATTCGAGCTGGCATCTATTCACGACGATTTCCTACTACACCAATTCAACGTGATGACGAAATTATAATGGATGCGTGATACTGTTAATAGTTTTATTGTGTCCGTCTTCAATGTGGAAATAGTTTGTATGGAAAGTTACACTCGGTGATAGTGAAACCGCGTGAATAAATACAGCGAGAGAGAACGTAACACGTTAGGTACTTTTTGTTCTTTTTATATATTTCACTTTTTTTTTACAACTAAGGTGGCTGTAGGCTGATGATGGTGATGATTGTACATTCGGAAGCGAAGGCCGTGGCTTCGATCCCCGCCCAGGACAAATAAAATCTACTGCGTTCGCCAACTCGTCTGTCCAGCTTTGGTGACAAAGGCAAATGAATGAATGAACATCTTTATTCACATAGACTTCTCCCAATTACTAATGAATCGTCAAATTACGCAGGTACAAAATGATGATGATGATGATTCAGGACAAGCAGTCAGTCAGTTGGACAGTCTTACCGAACCACTACGACTTGGGAGCCTTCAAGAAACGAGCGTACTCCTATTTAAAAGGCCGGCGGACCCCAGAACTCGATTTGAGTTGCGGGCGTCCATGGGCGGTGTCGACTGCTTACCTACCATCAGGCATCACATTTTTGCTCGTCTGCCGCCTCTTACATAAAAAAAATATAAAAACATTCATTCCATGAATATTTGTGTAAGTTCTGTGGCTGGATGTTTATAGGTATTTGTATTTAATTTTAAGTATTATGTTTTGGTACTTTAGTTTTTTTTTTATTTTTACAAATCAATTGCTTAAGCTATTTTCCTACTTTGGAATCCGGTCAATGTACGAGTAAATATGTGATTATTACTCGTTCGTGCTCTTGTATTCCTATCCACGCATGATCTTTTACATTCTTTAGTTTTTGCGACCAAATTGGGAACGGGTTTTGAAAAGTTTAGGCTCCATTGGTGTAGCCCTTTCAAACCCCTTCCCAAAACGTCACCCTAAAGGATGTATACTAACCGCCACCTTTACTACTATTATACCACCGAATTAGTTCACACGATTGTCCCAATAAACACCCCCCAACAACCACTTACGTAGACAAAACTACACTTAGCCCACTCGTACCTTAATCCGGACAAACAACCTCATATTTATAACCCAACTTCGCCGGCTAAAATCTAAAGGAAACAGCGAAATAGTCACAATAAAACTACGCAAAGAACGCTATGAACTGTACCGTCGACATAATTCCGTGATTTACTCGCTGGCACAATCGCGATTTGCCGCGATGAATGAGAAATTATCCCGAATCTTAGCCTGGATTACCATAAAAGAACACTTGTTTCGTGTTATGGATGTATTAATTTTGCTACTGGCTCTGGTCTGATAAACGGAGTGTTTTTTATAGTAGCTCGACATAATGGCTTCAAAACGCCTGATGGAAAGCGAAAGAGAAGCCCAAGTCGCTGTAACAACGGGTAAGTAACTGTTCAGTTACCTGTCAGTTGCCACCGCCATGCCGGCCCAAACCTAAACCCCCCATGAGCTCCGGAATCCCTACTCACTGGCAGAAACATGACACGAAGGTCATTTGGCTGCGGTATTCTATAGGGTGGAGGTCCGTCCCCGGACGGGCGGCTCAATTCGAGCGAAGATTCGCTATGCCTTACCTCTCTTAAACCTTCGCAGTGACTTGGGCTTCTCTTTCGCTTTCCATCAGGCGCAGGGAAGCCATTATGTCGAGCAACTATAAAAAAAAAGGTTCGCTATGCTCTACCTCAAAAGTGTCTCTCTTGTAAGTATCAATCCATCTTTATCTTTGTGACAAAAGCATTACAACTCAAAACAGTAGATCTATCTTTATGAACTCCCTAATAGCAACTCTCAAATTTTGTAGTTCTTATCAGGTTCTGTTGAATTTTGTTTGCGAACGTTAACTTAGGCAGCTTTGGGACGCAAAAACTTGGGCTATTGATTTATTACTTAACTCGTCGAAGCCGCAGGCGCTTCCTTGATCGTACCAAGTTTGGAAATGAATTTCTTGGCTTCTTAGGTAATTGGGTTCTTGAAAATTGTAATCGTCAGATGTCTTGGCTGGACCTTGGGCTTTTTGGACATGCTTTGTCTTAAAATGTAGGTCCTTTATCATATATGTTTGAAGCGTGTAATCGTCTTTTCGCTCTAAGTCACTTTACCGGCAGGTACAGGGCACTGTACACCCTGCTAAATACCACAGGCCGACGACGAGCAGCAGCGTCACCGGAGCCGAGAGACTACACTCTGCGATCGCCTACCCGCCTGCTCACCAGCTGCCAGCGGCAGAGGCTTATGTCTTGCAGTCTGTAGACTGTGATAGGCTGATGATGATAGCTCGCATGTCCTGTCCATAAGAACCTCTTTCAAAAGTCCCAGTTTTGTATTCAGTGCGCTGGCTGGGACACAATGAACGCGCAAAAGGAACCTATGGATCAAATGCGCTATAGGTAAGAACCGTGGTAAGAACATCATCATCATCATCAGCCTATTACAGTCCACTGCTGGACATAGGCCTCTCCAGTTGTTCGCCACTTAGAGCAAACATCTGGAGGATAAACCCATAATCGCTACGCTGGACAGGCGGGTTGGCGATCGCAGGGCGTAGCTTCTTGCTCCGGTGACGCTGCTGCCCGTCACCGGTCTTTAGTATTTAGCTACGCCTTCAATTGTGATGGTTATACCGCCACCAGTCGGTTGCCAGCGCCTCGTTTGTTATTCGGCAGGATGCACCACGGGCAGGTGAGGTTGGCTTGGAGCGAAAAGATGATAGGCCGCTCCCTTACATCCCTAGTGGTAAGAACACTCCACACTAAATCATTATTAAGGAGACAATACGAGCAAGCGGCAAACTTCACACGCTAACGCGTTTCCCGTCGACTAAGAAGCGCTGCAATCAGCTGACATTATGATTCAAGGCGTGTTTAACTCCGCGGCGTAATATAGCGCCGCCGTATCGCCCCGCCGAGCAGCCTGTTCATAACGGAATAGGGTGGCAAGGCGTTATGTTCCTTGAACAAATTTGGTAAACTGTTATTGTTTAAAAACTGTTAAATTTAGGGATGTAAGGGAGCGACCCATCATCTTCTCGCTCCAAGCCAACCTCACCTGCCCGTGGTGCATCCTGCCGAACAACAAACGAGGCGCTGGCAACCAACTGGTGGCGGTATAACCATCACAATTGAAGGCGTAGCTAAGTACCACGGACCGATGATGGGCAGCAGCGTCACCGGAGCGAGAAGCTACGCCCTGCGATCGCCAACCCGCCTGCCCAGCGTGGCGATTGTGGGTATATCCTTCAGATGTTCGCCCTACGTGGCGAACAACTGGAGAGGCCTATGTCCAGCAGTGGACTGCAATAGGCTGATGATGATGATGTTATTGTTAGAGTTGTTTTATTAGCACAACATCACACAGTCTTCGCTGGCTTGGTGGCTTTGAAAGGATGGAACAGGATCATCTCGACAAGAAGGTGCATCTATAGGCCTATTTCGAATTGTATTACCGATAAACTGAGTGGCTCAATTGGTAGAGAGCCTACTGAACCAAGGGTCGTGGTGTCTCCAAACACTCCTGTGATGAAAAATTGTGTTTGTTGCGTCGTTGTTTGTTGTTGTTTTTCCGTTTAGTTTCTGGACTAAGAATAGGACCCACCTCCACCCTATAGAATACCGCAGTCAAATGACCTCTGGGTCGTGTTTCTGCCGGTGAGTAGGGTTTCCGGAGCTCGTGGGGGGTTAGGGTTGGGCCGGCATGGCGGTGGCAACTGACAGGTAACTGACCAGTTACTTGCCCGTTGTCACAACGACTTGGGCTTCTCTTTCGCTTTCCATCAGGCGTAGGGAAGCCATTATGTCGAATCAATATAAAAAAAGGACCACCCTATCTCTCCTCCGACGGGGTCCTCGGTTTGTCGTGTCTGGGGGGCTTGGTACGGGTCGGGTTTCTACCACAAAGAACAAAGAGGTACCCCAGTGGGACGCAGGTGCGCGGCGCCGGCAGCTGGACTGAGTCTCCCTCGTCCCGCTCCCGCCGGCAGAGGTGGGCTGCTTGGCGGCACCAGCGCCAAGCGCTGGCTTGTTTGGCGAGGGTCGTAGAGGAAGTCAGAGTCAGATTTAGTGGGTATTCTCCGCTTTAAGAGTGAGTCCCATATAACCCATGGGTCCCATACCTAGGGCCCTGGTATACACCAGCGCATACGCATACACGTAAAGGCAACGTAAATAAAGGCCTATGTCCAGCAGTGAACGAAGGCAGATAGTAAAGACGATGATGAGTTGTTGTAACAAAAAAGTATATCAATTTCTGTTCAGTCTATAGCTCACCGCACCCTGTCTGTTTAATTTATCCTCTACCCTAAGGTTGCCTGGAAGAGATCGCTTGGAGCGATAAGGCCGCCTAATTGTACAACTAAAGTCCATTTTACTAGTTGATTGTATGGTGTGCAATAAAAGATATTTATTCTATTCTATTCTATATTTTAAGTAGCTTGTCCCGGTACAAAGCTACAGAATGGCCACCGGAGAGTAGTGCGTGATTGTGTTAGTTGGTTCATTTCCGGAGCGCGGTCGCGACTGATCTCCGGTCCCTGACACAACGCTCATTGTCTGCTATTATGCCTTGGAGACCACAACCGAAACTCCTCTTGACACTGGCAGTGACTCAGCCAAAAATAGATAGAACTCAGCACCATCTAGCCTCAAACTAAGCCGAAGCTTGTACTATGGGTACTAGACAACTGATAAACTGACTTAAATACTTTTTTTGTAAATTAAAAATACATAGTTAACACCTAGAGTAATACAAACAGTTGTTGAACATGTTCATTTACATAAATGTTTGTACTGTGCGGGAATCAAACCCACGAAAGAAAGCATTGGTCACTACCAAAATGATCCATCGGGCCAGCCAAAGATAGATACTCTTCATTGCACCATAAAGTTCACTTTAGCTAGACAAAGTATACATTCGTTATACAATTTAGGCGCTCTTATAGCTCTTAGTGACCTCTACCAGACGTTTGTATTTAAGAAAAAAAAAGTATCTAAGTAAGAAAGTTCACTAATTATCGTAGACATATTCATTTACACAAATGTTTGTTACTGTGCGGGAATCAAACACATGACACTTGATTCAGAAGGCAGTTACTACCAAATAAGCCATCCAGCCAGCCTGACACCCAGATGAGGCTATGAATTAATGCTAATAAGATGATGTCAAAACATTTCGACCCTCACGAAGTGAAGGAAAAGAAATTTAGCACCTGTAAGTATCTATAATAGCATGTGAATGTAAATTTTTGCTCCCAATTAACCTACGTCGGAGGTCAGGGACCTTTGAAATTGGAACATTCACCTATTAAGTTATCGATTGATTGCAATCCACAGTGCCACCATTATTATATATCACGTATTTTGTTTCAAATAAACCGGATAGTGATTTTGCTGTCCTGTTTCGTTATATTAAATGTACGTACCGCGTTTATACCGGTTAAGTGTTTTTAATCTGCATTTACGAGTAGTTTTAGTTGTCAAAAGCTTTATGATAACTGATTTTTTTTTTATAGTAGCTCGACATAAAGGCTTCCCTACGCCTGATAGAAAGCAAAAAGAAGCCCAAGTCGCTGTGACAACTGGCAAGTAACTGCTCAGTTACCTGTCAGTTGCCACTGCCATGCCGGCCCAACCCTAACCCCCCACGAGCTCCGGAGACCCTACTCACCAGCGGAAACACGACCCGGAGGTCATTTGGCTGCGGTATTCTATAATACCAGTAACTATTTATTAATCTTTGACAATACCAACCTTTTGCTATAACACTTACTTCCCTTACACTTACTAGACACTAAATCTCATTAACTTACATTATAAAAAGAAAGCAATAAAATAGATTGACCATGCGTTCTGTTCAACAACCCAGCAGATTTCCAAACTGCAAGTGACCTTAAACGTCAAACTGACAGCCACCATTGCGACAACACACAACAAGTTGTCAAACGCAACTTGTCAAACACAACTTGTCAAGCACGAGTTACAAAGTGGATCGTTGCCGCCTCACTCGATTCCGTTATGATATATCGCCCTTATTGGTGTTGTTATTATCCAAAGTGACTTAACTATCGGGTCTAGAGGCGAGTCGCGGTTTCCACTCCATTATGCGTAAAGGGCTCGACTCTTTGATGTAAAACGGGTGTACTTGTGAAACTGTTGCTGAAGTGTGCTTATATTGAACGTGTTTAAGAAAAGCTTAGAACAAGAGATGGGGTAATGTTGGCTTTAAACTTTTTATAGATGGAATCAGCCTATTGTAGTCCACTGACTGCGGCTGAGGCTGAGGCTGATACAGCAGTGGCTGTACATAGACTGGCTCGGTGGCTCAATTGGTAATGGCCCTGCCTTCTGAACCAAGGGTCATTGGGTCGATTCCCACCCGGGACAAACATTCGTGTGATGAACACTTGTGTTTGTTCCGTGTCTGGGTGCTTATATTTGTATTTAAGTGTTTATTTGTGGTACCTACGTTGTTCTGATACCCCTAACACAAGTGCTTAAGCTACTTACTTTGGGATTAGAGCAATGTATGTGATATTGTCTGATATTTATATTTATTTATTTAATCTTTCCTTAGCCGAAAGTAGAAATATCAAAGTAAACAAACACAAAGTCATAGGTTACTATCGTATTGCATTGGTCTCATTCGCTACAATCGTATCCAGTTAAGTATTACGATCGTAGCGCCAAGCGAATCCATCGCTATCACAATAAAGCTGCGATTGAGGCTGAGGGGCGGACATCACACCGGACATTATGAGGCGGGATGGGACACTCGAGACGCGAGACTGCGAGACGAGATTGGACTCGCGAGACGCTGAACAGTGCCGTTCGAGATAAAGGTACGAGTACAGAAGTCAAATGTACACAATACCTAGTCGGAAGCAATGTTTTTTTTACAGTGGCTCGATGTCGAATGTCTGCCCTACGCCTGATGGAAAGCGAAAGAGAAGCCCAAGTCGCTGTGACAACGGGCAAGTAACTGGTCAGTTACCTGTCAGTTGCCACCGCAATGCCGGCCCAACCCTAACCCCCCACGAGCTCCGGAAACTCTACTCACCGGCAGAAACACGACCCAGAGGTCATTTGGCTGCGGTATTCTATAGGGTGGAGGTTCTTCCCCGGACGGGCGGCTCAATGTGTCGAACGGTGGCCATCGTCTGCTAACCAATTGATGGCAGAATAATCATCACGATTGTTTTGGATTGCCATCGTTGTGAAAGGATTGCCGGTGTATTCTCGGTAGAATGCTGCTTTATAAACCGGTGGTAGCTTGTAGCTTTGACAATTTTCAAGTGTTTTTTTTTAAACCTATACAAGTAAAGTTTATTTTGACTTTGATTTGACTTGATTAGCCAATCAGCGTGGGAGAACTCGCTGATTACCCAGGGTGCACCAGACGTAGACGTAACTCGCAATCTATAGGTACGTCATATGGGGAGGCTCGTTTCAAGCCCATTTTGTAAGCGAAACGAGCTGATGAGAGCGTCCTAGGGAGAGGTTCGTGTGACTGGGCAGAACTTGTTTAGGTTGCCATCGACGCGATAAGAAGAAGAACCATTAAAATAAAAGGCGTAGCTCAATACCACAATGCGATGACGGGCAGCAACGTAACAGGAGCGAGGAGCCACGCCCTGCGATCGCCAGCCCGCCTGCGCAGCTTTGCGATTATAGATAAGGCCTCCAGATTTACCTAAAGTGGCGAACAGCTGGAGAGGCCTATGTCCAGCAGTGGACCGCAAAAGACTGATGATGATGATGCATCATTTAACCATAGACGCTTGAAGTAATTCGTCACAACTAAGTTACAAGTCGTCAAAACGACGCACCTTATCTCGTACGAAATAACAAAGCGCGCACCAATCCAGCGATACATCAGCCCCGAGTGATTGATGACTGGTCCGGTGACGTCGCGTCCGTCCCCGCGCCGACCTTGTCCGGTCCTTTTGTTAATTTCACCTGATTTATCGAGGAGGAATGCCTCGCCTTTGTAGGCGGAGGTTTGACGCCTTTCTGCGTTAATTAGGTGTCAGGAATTGTGAAACCAGATGTAAGTTGTAGTGAGAACGATTATTATCGAATCTATTACAGTCGAAGCTGTAAATGCAATAAATGGTATGTCAACATTATAACTAGGCTGCTAATGTATATAAAAAAAAAACAAAACATAGCATGCTGTGCCACACAGCGCCATCTAGTCTCAAACAAGTTTACCAAATAACTGATAAACTTACTTAGTTTTTTTTTGTAAATCATCATCATCATCATCAACCTATTGCAGTCCACTGCTGGACATGAGCCTCTCCATTTGTTCGCCACTTATGGCAAACATCTGGAGGATATACCCATAATAGCCACACTGGTCAGGCGGGTTGGTGATCGCAGGGCGTAGCTTCTCGCTCCGGTGACGCTGCTGCCCGTCATCAGTCTGTGGTATTTAGCTACGCCTTCAATTGTGATGGTTATACCGCCACCAGTTGGTTGCCAGCACCTTGTTTATTAGCCGGCAGGATGCACCACGGGCAAGTGACGTAGGCTTGGAGCGAAAAGATAGGCCGCTCCCTTGTATCCCATTGTGAGTAAGAAAGTGGCTGTACATAGAAATATTTTACCCTTACCGAGATTCAAACCCGGAAAATCTGGGGTATTAAGCGGCACTACTAACCACTAGACCAACGGTACATCACTGTACATTATCTGTGGCATAACACACTATGTTTTGACACTGTTAATAGCAGCCATTATAACAATATAAAGGATGCCAATACCTTTGAATAATGTGGCCGGCGAGACTTGGCGTGCGCGATACCGCCCAATATTCCGGCGTGTACAATGCATTCTATGCACTTCTGAAAGACATTTCACAAATATTTGTGACCTATATAGGTCATCTTCCAATTTTAGGTGAGGTCTGTACCTATTGTGAATGCGGAAAATGTTTCAGAGTGATATTTTTGTGCACGAAGCTCTTTAAATAAAGAAATAAATGTGACAGTCATTACACCTACCGCCTGGTCTCAAAGAATTTTGATATTATCTTTGCTATTATTCAAATTATATAGGTAGGTACACTATTCATCACGCTACAATCAATAGGAGCGGAGCAGTGATGGGAAGTGTTGGGAAAATATACAAATAAAATTTTCATTTGTATATTTGATCGCGCATCACGCAATGCGGTTTACACCAATGTATTGCTAGAGGTCTAACTTAAATTTTATGGAAGTACGTTATTTTTAAAACCTTATACCCACGCGTACGACGCCGCCGGCACAGCTAGTCTAACATAATTTCCAAATCATCATTCACCACAAACCGCTCCACTTCCGGGAATCTTTCAAACGCCCCAAAATTATGTTAACAAACTTACTTCACAGGGACGCAGAATTGTTCCTCTCAATAGTTCCGCTTAGCCTTTGATCTCTCGACCTGTCCGGCCCTCTGATCTATTTCCTCATCCCTCCTTATTGAGAACCTCGATATTGCTCTAAGTAATTGCCCATTACCAGTCATTGTTATACGTCCGCCATTACTGCTACAGACTGCCCCGTTTCTATTATGTTTCTCTTATTTATTTTATCTTTTGCTTGTAGGTTCATGTTTTGAAAAGATTTGTAAGTATGATTAGCGGTGTGGTATGTAAGCAGCCTTAGGTTTGTCAAAGGAATAATAGCTGTTGGAAATATTATTGTGGATGTGAAAGACAGAGTGTGTTTGTTTATTGTCTTTTTTTGTTGTGAAAACGATGTTTAGTACCAGTTTAGTCAGTCATTGGTTCATTTACTTCTAAGTTTATGTAGGTAAGTAGCTTAACTTTAAAATGGGCCTCCTCCTTAAATACCGCAAGCAAAATGACCTCCGTGTCGTCTTTCTGCCGGTGAATTTCACATTTGACATCCCAAGTCCCTGTTTTTTTTAGTTGCTCGACATAATGGCTTCCCTACGCCTGATAGAAAGCGTAAGAGAAGCAAGCCCAAGTCGCTGTGACAACTGGCAGGTAACTGGTCAGTTACCTTTCAGTTGCCACTGCCATGCCGGCCCAACCCTAACCCCCCATGAGCTACGAAAACCCTACTCACCGGTAGAAACACGACCCGGAGGTCATTTGGCTGCGGTATTCTATAGGGTGGAGGTCCTTCCCCGGATTGGTGGCTCAATTCGTGCGAAGATTCGCTATGCCCTACCTCTCTACTGTGACATTATGTCGAGCTACTATAAAGAAAACGAACAGTTTTATCATAAAAAGAAAAACAAAAACTTGCTTCACGTAAGTACGTTCAGCGCCATAATCCTTTTACCGGCGAGATGATTCCCAATTAATCGAAAATCTATTGTAATTGTCGCATAATAAGGGTCATCGACGTTTAAAATTTAGTTTACACACACTAATTTAGTGTTGATTTGGTTACTTGTCCGTTACGGCTTGGGCTCCTAGTTCGCTTTCTAATAATAAAAAAGTCAAGTTCGCAATGGCAGAATGCATAATGTACCAATTTATTGTATCCAGATAGACCCACTCGTCTAAAATACGTTATGGCGGCAGAAGTTTCAAAAGAATTTTATTGAAACAAGAGCTCCACGGAGATACCATTTCCTGGCAGTAAAAAATAAACGCCGCTACCCGAAGCGGCTTGGATAGAAAAAAAAGAAAGGGTCTATTTTCTGTTTTTGACAATCGGATGAACGAAAAATTGTATCTAGGCGTACCGGTTCCCCCGTACAACATGTGTCAATATTGTCGGTATGGTCCAGGGCTTAAGCGAAAGCGGACGATTTTTATATAATTAAATAATCTATCTATCTATACTTATAATAAATCTGTAGAGAAGTCAATTCTGTACATTAAATATTTTTTCAAAATAATTATCAGGGTGTGATTAATGATCGATGCCAAAAAAGCAATCAGTAAAATTTTTGTCTGTCTGTCTGTATGTTCGTTATAAAAACAAAAACTACTGAACGGATTTTAACGAAACTTGATACAATTATTATTCTTCATACTCCTGGGCAGGTTATACTATACTTTTCATCACGCTACAATCAAAAGGAGCAGAGCAGTAATGGGAAGTGTTGGGAAAACGGGAGAAAATTTTATCTGTATGTTTGCACGCGCATCACGCAAAAACTACTGGATGAAATTTTCACCAATGTATTGCTAGAGTTCTAACTTAAAATTCAGACACCATTTCATGGAAGTCCGTTATTTTTGAAACCCGATATCCACGCGTGCGACGCCGCTGGCACAGCTAGACTATAAATAAATCTCGAGTTATACTCGTACGCTCTGATTTCATATCTTGACCACACAGACTATGCTTTTGACAGTCCGATAGCTGAAGCCCGCGTTATTCCGTGACGAAAACAATGACGCCGTGAAAAAATATTTCTTCATACATTCGAATACATTATCTTGCTTTTGAAAATGTACCCCTGAGAATGCGGTACAAGGGGATCGCTATTTGCATAGAATAACTAAGCTTGAAGTTTAAGTTTTAACGAGACTCTCGTCATTGAGATGTAAGGGAGCGGCCTATCTTACGCCCTGCAATCGCCAACTCGCCTGCCCAGCGTAGCGATTATGGGTATATCCTCATCTATAAAAAAAAGACATCTGGAGGTCTTGCGCATAATTCTCACTCCAGTGACGCTGCTGCCTGACATCGGCCTGTGGTATTTAGCTACGCCTTTCAGTCGTGATGGATCCAGTTGAACCTGACTATCTATTTGATATGAATTTCAGCTTTATACCGCCTCGCACTTCTGAGAAAAAGACTCTTGACGGAATGGGGATCACTATGTTGTCTGTTTGTTGTAATTGTTTTTGTCAGTCAGTCTTTAATGGTTTATTTCCTTAGTAGAGATACGGAACCCTTAGAAACGTCTAGATAAAGACATCTACTCCTGTATCGTACGCAGTAACACTGCAGCGACACAAACAATCCGAGAGCGCCGGCCGCTATCGGCGATCGCTCCCGCACGTTTAATTTCCGTCTGTCTGCGTCTGATCCTGGCTACCGCGCAGTTTTAGTGCTGTGCATCGGCAGGATAATACCTACTACCTGAGATTGCTATCGAGCTTCTCAGGTCGGTGTTACCCGTTTTTATAAGCAAAATAATAGAAAGAAAGAAAAGAAAAAACGTTTATTAGAGTCACAAAATATGAACAAAGGAGAAGAAAAACGAACTAAATTATACTAGGTGACCCTAAACGGTATTCACCCAGCAAGAGCCAAGGTATCTTGGTAAGAAACCTCGACGCTGATCTTTCGTAGACACCAAGAGGTGGCTGCGCGCAGCGACAATAAAAAAACTTGAAACTAGTATTAACTAAGTAATAAATATCTAGACTAAAAATCTAAAAAGACAACAAAAAAAGTCAACAAAAAAGTCAACAACAAAAGGGAAAAAAATCAACTTTAATATGGGACCACCTAGGAAGTACACCCGACTTGAACATGTGATAATAGGGCCAACTAGGACGAACAAACCTTTTGAACGAATAAAGATTATTTCAAATCGGTTCACAATTGGGCCTCTCGTTCGCTTTCCATCAGGCGTAGGCAAGCCATTATGTCGAGCCACTATATAAAAAAAAAAAAATCTCGGAATCATATGGTACAAAAAAAAACAAATATTCTTAGGAATTGAGAACCTCCTCCTTTTTTTTGATGTCAGTTAATAAAGCAAAACTATTTTTAAAGAGGGCTACATAGGGAAGTAACATAGTTTCGGTTTCATATTTCACAATATCTACTCTGTCCATGCTCTTTGCTATTACTCTCTACAGTACATTGAACGACTTTCATTTTATCTAAATAATATTTTTATATAAAAAAGAGAACACAATTTTTTAATAAAATACCAACCATTTTCATATAATTTTTTCATTTAAATAAAAACGAATCCCTGAAATTTATGTAAGCGCATAACTTCCGAACGACTGCACTAAATTGGATAATTCTTTTTTTGTTGTGTTCGTTATTGTCAGTACAAGCTTTCAACGGGAATAAATCCCGGAAATCCTCCTGGAAAGTCGGGAATTCGGAAGGTACTTATCTTTCAAGGAAAATCTGAAAATAGACTGCAGATTCTGCTACGGACTCGATAATAAAATAAATGAAAAGTTTTAAAGACTTCAACTCAGTAAAAGCACCTACTCCAATGCCTATATAACAATAATAATAATTTAAATTATTATATACTTATTATTGTTATATCCTTTATCTTTGCGCAGGGATGTTGCGTCTTTGTGCGTTTTCTACCTCATATATCACGGCGAGTGTTCGAAGGAATTGTTTGATCTGGTGCTGGCTGCCATTTTTCATCATCGTAAATCTCGCACTAATTCTAGGTTTCATCCTTATCATCTTGATAGTTGGAGGTCTTCCACGGTACATTTTGCGGGCAATTTTCTGCCTCGTGCAACTGGTCTTTGGAATCATTTCGAGTGGATATTTTTTTTTTAGTAGCTCGACATAATGGCTTCCCTACGCCTGATGGAAAGCGAAAGAGAAGCCTAAGTCGCTGTGACAACGAACAAGTATCTGATCAGTTACCTATCAGTTGCCACAGCCATGCCGGCCCGACCCTAACCCCCCACGAACTCCGGAAACCCTGCTCACCGGCAGAAACACGACCCGGAGGTCATTTAGCTGCGATATTCTATAGGGTGGAGGTCCTTCCCCGGACGGGCGGCTCAATTCAAGCGAAGATTCGCTACGGATATAACTTAGGGAGTTTCAAAAAGCAGTACAGATTTCTCAAGGGCCGGAGACGCACCTGTGACTCTCCAGGTGTTGCGATGTCTATGGGCTGAAGTGATCACTTACCATCAGGTGACTTTCAAGCACGTTTGCCCCGTCTATCATTAAAAAAAAATATTCAATTATAATACTTCTGCTCGTGGTTACCGGATTTAGAATAGTACCAACCCGTCTTATATCTTGAGTTTCATAGAAAATGATGAATGGGAAGCATACAGAAAATGAGCAGCATCGTTTGGGTACAAATAAAACCTACTGCGGTCACCAACCCGCTTGCTAAGGCAAATCCCGCAAAAGACAAATGTCATTAGACCTATGTCCAGCAGTGGACGTCTGTAGATTGATGTTGATAGATATTCAAAAATCATGGCACATTTAGAGTGGAACGGAGGTTCTTGTTTTATTTTTATATGAATTGGTTAAATGTAAATGTTTGTTAGAAGAAGCCGAAGCGTTCTGAATATTAACGAGTGTCCATGATTGTGAATTTCGCTAAGATTGCGATGAAAATACTGCTTTGAATTTAGATGACCAAAGGGTAAAGGTCAAGTTTGGATTGGTCAGACGATTTGTGGCGTCAAACAGCCTAGGGCTCTTAGACTGAAATGTATATTAAACAGCGATCTATAGACATAGGTTTTATTAATATGGTAGGCTTTTGCCTTTCGTGAGCGATCGGTGTATTGCCAAAGATATGTTATAGACCAGCATTTTTTAAATTTGAAATTGGTTTGCCCTTGACTGCGTTTCGAATGATGCTAAGCTTTCAAACGTGCTCACCCAGCAACTGCCAAATGATTGAATTGGTTACTCGACTGTTGTCGCAACGACTTGGGCTTCTCTTTCGTCTTTCATCAGATGAGGGGAAGTCACTATGCCATTCCTATTTTTACTTTTTGCACGCAATTTTCTGCCTCGTGCAATGGCTCTTTGGAATCAACTTCCAGTTGCGATTTTTCTGAGAGGATACGACTTAGGACTTTTAAAAGGCGAGCCTACAATTTTCTCAAGGGCACCTGTGACTCCCCTGGTATTCCGGCACCTATGACTGAAGTGATCACTTACCGTCAGGCGATCTGCAGGCCCGTTTTCTCCACCTGTCATAAAAAGAGATCTTAAAATCACACAAATGGTGATAGCAATAACAACATTGAAAACCTTTAAAATGCCCATGAAAGCGATCCTCCATAAAACCAATAAAATTGCAAACTTCCACTCTCATAACAGTAAAGTCATAAAAAAATCCACTAAAAAAAACCCGTCGCATAAACATGCATTTTACATGGCGCGATCCTTCAATTCTATATGATTGTTCCCATCAAAAACACCATGGTATTCCACGGAAAGCCACAAACGGAATATCGCTTGTGAACGCTTGAATAATATATATTCAGCGGCCAGTTTAACAAGACCTACCTCACCTCCCTCGACGGAACAAAAAGCGATAGTGAAAGAGGAACATCTTCGTTTCTCAACAGGTCTGCAAAACCTGGATCTCTAAATAACTTGAACCGTTGCGATGTAACAGAGAAGATATATGGAGGCGCAAACTTTTCTTTGGAAAGTCTGGTTATTTATTTTGTCAGATGTGAAGTATTGTTTTTTCGCGACGTAAAGTGATGTATTCGATGCCGTGATATTTTTATTCGTTTGAGAATAATGGCGGTTGTGTAAACCCACAACAAATCAAGTATGTAAATATAAGATTTTTAACTCTCACCTACCCATGATATTATTATATCCTGCTGAAGAGCCATCACGATTGAAGGCGTAGTTAAAACCACAGTCCAATGACGGGCAGCAGTGTCACAAGAGCGAGGACAAACAATTTTGTGTGAATTAACATGTCTGTTTGTATTGGTCTGGGTGTTTTCATGTATAATATTAATTTTAAAAAAAGTATTTAAGTAAGTTTATCAGTTGTCTAGTAGCCATAGTACAAGCTTCGGCGTAGTTTGGGGCTAAATGGCGCTTTGTCACATGTCTTTATTTATTTATTATTTATTTATTTATAGGTAGAAAGGTGCGACTCTACAAGTAAAGTTGCATGAACTCACTAAACCGGTTCACGTTAACAGAGGAGTACGACAGGGCGACACTATATCCCCTAAGCTATTTACATCTTGTATGGAAGACATCTTTAGGCTTCTGGATTGGTCCAAAAGGGGCCTCAACATTAACGGGGAACATCTGTCGCACCTTCGTTTTGCTGATGATATCATAGTCTTTGCCGAAAATATGGAGGATCTCAAGGCGATGGTCGAGGAATTGTATGACGTTTCACTGAGCGTGGGCCTGAAAATGAACACTAGCAAAACAAAAGTCATGTGCAACAACAACAGCAGTGCGAGGGGACTGGAAGTGCGTGGTTATGCAATTGAGAAGGTCGACGAATACGTTTACCTGGGCCAAACCATTCGCCTGGATAAAAACAGCCAGGACCTCGAAATAGAGCGACGTACTCGCCTGGGATGGGCTGCCTTCGGCAAACTGGCTGACGTACTTAAGGGTAAGGTGCCGATGAACCTGAAGCGCCAAACATTCGAGCAATGTGTTCTGCCCGTTATGGTGTATGGGGCTGAAACATGGACGCTCACCAGGCAGCACATTAATAAACTCCGAGTAACGCAGCGAGCTATGGAACGGGCGATGCTAGGAATTTCTCTCCGCGATCGAATCAAGAACACTATCATCCGGAGTAGAACAAAACTTAAAGATATCGCCAAGATCATAGCTCAGCGGAAATGGAAGTGGGCGGGCCATATATGCCGTAGACAGGATGGTAGATGGGGTAGGAAAGTGCTCGAATGGAGACCTCGTACTGGACGCCGAAGTGTGGGCAGGCAACCGATGCGTTGGACCGATGACTTGATCGGGATTGCCGGGAGGGACTGGATGAGGAAGACCCAAGACCGCAAGGGATGGAGTGCACTTGAGGAGGCCTACACTCAGCATTGGGTGGCTACAGGCTGAAGAAGAAGAAGAAGAAGAAGAGGTAGAAAATATTAGAGATCCTTACAAAAACGCCAATAATGTAACCGAATGAAGTGTTTATCTATAACCGAAGTAAGGGCCCGCTAGTGTTTTATATAGATAGATAGATATTCTTGATTGCACACGAAAAAGTCGACTTAAAACTAGGTACAAAGACATATCGTGGTACAAGTTAAGCGGCCTTATCGCATAAAGCGATCTCTTCCAGGCAACCCTTGGGCAGAGGATAATGAAAAGAAGGGGTAAGGTGCACATTTACGAATTAAGATCGAATAAGGCAATAGCGAAAAATAAATAATACCTAAAAGGCTACTCCTAAATAAAACATGACTAAGTTGCATTGTACACTAGTCAGACATTTAACAGAGCACAGGATTATACAGTTGAAAACGATAGTTAATTTCAGCAAAGCAGTGTTTGATAGCGAGGCGGGTGGGAGTGACACTCGGAAATAGCCGAGCCGCAAACTGACTGGCGGTTTCATCACACAGGATTCGTACGCGTTTTAGTTGGCTGTATAGAATTACTTGAGCTAAATATGTTATTTTGTAGCTTCATCATTAGCTGGTAAACATCTACTGCTGGGCATATGCCTCATCATCATCAGCATATTGCAGTCCACTGGACATAGGCCTCTCCAGTTGTTCGCCACTCAGGAAAAGCTTCTGGAGGATTAAATAAAATAAATAAATAACCCAAGACATGCCACGCTGGGCCACACATCGCCATCTAGCCCCAAACTAAGCCGAAGCTTGTAATATGGGTGCTAGACAACTGATAAACTTACTTAGATACTTTTTTTTGTAAATAAATACATATTATACATAGGAAACACCCAGACCAATACAAACAGACACGGTAATGAACACAAATGTTTGTATTGTGCGGGAATCGAACCCACGACCCTTGGCTCAGAAGGCAGAGGTGCCAAATGAGCCATCGAGCCCGTCAAATATTATTATTAGCCCGTCAAAGATTATACCCATAATCGCCACGCTGGGCAGGCGGGTTGGCGATCACAGGGCGTAGCTTCTCGCTCCGGTGACGCTGCTGCCAGTCATTGCCCTGTGGTATTTAGCTACGCCTTCAATCCTGATGGTTATACCGCCACCAGTCGGCTGCCAGCACCTCGTTTCTTATTCGGCAGGATGCACTACGGGCAGGTGAGGTTAGCTTGGAGCGAAAAGATGAAAAAATACGTGTCTTTTTTTGAACAATCTAAAAGACGGACTAATTACATTTTGTACGGCAACAGGCCTATTATTACCTATACTAGTACGACTGTACGACACAATTTCAGCACATTTACTCAATGGGCAAAAATAACAAACAAAGTTGCACGAGTTTCGGAAATTGAAAGCCAATAAACTGCACAAACCGGGCAAAAATTACTAGGAGAGCAGAACTGCATAATAGTTTTTTCCGCGTACCATTGGAAAATCGGCTACGCGCGTCCAACGTTATTTGGCCTCGGCGTATCCAGCGTCGTTTGCGTTCGCGAAACATGTGTTAAAGGAAGAAAGGGGTGCGGGGGGTCCGCGTACGCTGGCCGCCGGCGGTTTAGAATGGACCGCGCGTTTCGAATGGTCGTCGTGCTTTCCGGTGTTAGAGAGCGCTTCTCTTTTCATGTTACCCTGGTACTCGCGGCGGGGTGGCAGCCGCGAAAACGGGATTTTGTCCGTGGAAAAAAAAGGAATTGCTAACTGGATTTTTTTGGTTTTCGCAGGCCCGGCTTGAATTTTGGATGGGGTTTGAAATGGTTCGGATGTGCGATTATGTTTCCCGAATTTATTTGTGCGGCGTGTAACGGACCCGTTCTCTGAGTATATACGAGTTTGAAGGCGCTTCGGTTGTACGAGTAGACGTTTTGTTGCGAGAGCGTAGTTTGGAGGGCGACATTTGTTTTCGGAACGTTCCATGTTCTGATATTTTTGCGTAAAATGTAGTCTCACATTTTTCGCTTCAGAGCAGTTCGTGCCTTTTTGAGCCTGGGGAGTAATATTGTACCAAATAATACGAGTATAGAAGTTATATCTATTTTTCTCAATTGAGTTATGTCTGATAAAAAAGCAAGAAGTAAGTTACAGAAAGTAGTAATATCTTTACAAAACAACAAACGTAGATACCTACTATTATTCAAAGTCCCTACTATTCCAAACGTTAACTAAACGTATGAGACTAAGTCCAATAAGATTCCCTCCAAGTAACCCTTTACGCTGATCAAACTTATTAAATCCAATTCCATCGCGTCTTCAAACGAAAATGGAACTAAAAAGCCCCAACTATAAACTGGATCGAGCTTGGATCCAATGTAAATAAGACACAAAGTAAGTGAACTTCTACGGTGGTTACCCGCGGAGTTCTGAGTTGGCTTGTTACGTAACTTACTTGTCTCAATCAAACAGTCCATTGCCCATAGCAAAGTCCAGGCAGGTTCTAGAGTCTGAACACCCTGAATTGTCTGTCTGGGTTCTGCAATGGTCATTCTGCAAAGGGCGTTCTACAATGGGCATTCCGCAATGGGCATTCCACAATGGGCATTCCACAATGGGCATTCCACAATGGGCATTCCACAATGGGCATTCCGCAATGGGCATTCCACAATGGGCATTCCACAATGGGCATTCCACAATGGGCATTCCTCAATGGGCATTCCGCAATGGGCATTCCACAATGGGCATTCTGCAATGGACATTCTGCACTGTTTTTTGGGGGTATACCCCAAGGTGACAAACATGCCTACGGCTTTTTTGCCCCCTCTTCCATAAAAAAAAAACTACAGGTCAGTGTGGCATCCTTAAGGACGCTTCGTCATCCCCAAGAACGTTGCAGCATGCCAAAGCCGAAGGATCCTTTTCCTTGCCGATGCCGATAATGGGGCCTGATATGCCCTTATATCGCAGACATATCAGTCACAAAATGGCTCTACTTAATAATAAACCCACTAGTACCTAGTAGTACAAAGTAATGAAGCAAATTCTAAACATTTTATCTCCGCCGCTTGACAATGGCACCTGCGGGCGTAACGACGGGCCACACTAGCTTTTAAGCTCCGCTTTACGCTTTGAGTTCCACTGAGTGCCCGAAAGTGCAATCTTTAAGCTTTGCTCCTCTTGGAGCTGACTTAACAATGGCTTAAACAAACGAGTAAATTTTTTTAATGAAAATCGGTGAAATGACATTTCTATAAATTACACAACAACATACAGGGTATGTAAGGGATCGACCTATCATCTTTTCGGTCCAAGCCTCGGGTGGCTTGGAGTGGTGAGGGTTCACAAACCCGTGGTGCATCCTGCTGAATAACAAACCAGGCGGGCAACCGACTGGTGGCGGTATAACGCACCACGTAGGTGCACCACGGGCAGGTGAGGTTGGCTTACAGCGACAAGATAATAGGCCGCTCCCTTACAAATTACGTTTAATGTGAAATGAATTGCAGAAATTTAGTAAGATTTTCAGAAACCAGTAGTGACATCTTTGCAGAACTAGCTCATATGGCGTGCCCATCAAGGTCATGTGTTTCCTTCCTCTTACAATCCTGGGTTCTTTAGGCGGGGCGTGAAACGGCATCTTAGTGGGCTTTCGGGGTGAGGGCGGGGGTAACTTTTGGACCTAACGACCGCTAACTATCAGGTGGAGTGAGGTCATCCTGAAAGCTCTTCTTATGAAAAAAATTATGAGCGAAAAGCTTCGGTGCAGTAAAGAACGCTCCAACTGCGATTCTCCCGATGACCGTGCTCTCGGCTCGGACATTCGCAGCCGCGCGGGCACAATTAGACAATGGCTTTCTTACGTCCCGCCTTAAATGGACCACTGGACTTTATTCTGCACTAGAGAATACGGGTGAACTGGGAATGGTATTCATTTCTGTAGTTTTGGACTTGATGGGTTAATACGAACGTCATAAGTTATCATGGTCAACCTGTCAACGTCCACAGCTGGACATAGGCCTCTCCAGTTGCTCGCCATCTAGGGAAAACATCTGGAGGATATACCCATAATCGCCACGCTGGGCAGGCGGGTTGGCGACCTCAGGGCATGGCTTCTCGCTCCTGTGACGCTGCTGCCCGTCATCCGTCTGTGGTATTTAGCTGCGCCTTCAATTGTGATGGTTATACCGCCACCAGTCGGTTGCCAGCGCCTCGTTTGTTATTCGGCAGGATGCACCACGGGCAGGTGAGGCTGGCTTGGAGCAGAAAGATGATAGGCCGCTCCCTTACACACCTATGAGATACAAAGAATATTTCCGCTATAGGCATTTTACCTCCAGTACTGAATATTCAGCCAGCTACTTTACATAATGTTATAGGTAGTTTATTTGGAAACAGCACAATTTCTCAACAAACACTTGAGGTTGCATTTAATATTCCAATGGAACTTTACTCGTTTGTAGTTTCAGCATTAAGTCGGTTTAAATATACAATGTCGGCGATAAAAAGTGGTGTACTTACCCAGATAAGTACTCTCTTAAACGGGCTTCGGAAATGGAAATGTCTAAACTGTGAAAACACCTGGAGTTCGGGAGAATTTTTTAACATTTTACGTTTACCCTATTTTGTATTTAATGCTTAGTCACTTATCTTTAGCGTTTATTTACTAGTTAATAAAAATTTGCTAAGCTCGGAACTTGTTAATCTCAATTCATCTCTTGATTGAAAATTACAATAATATGCAATTTCAGAGAAATTGCCTCCCGCGAACGCTGGGTTTGTGGAATGAGCTCAATATGAGAACATCAAGCTTTTTTTATACTAGCTCGACATAATAGCTTCCCTACGCCTAATGGAAAGCGAAAGAGAAGCCCAAGTCGCTGTGACAACGGGCAAGTAACTGGTCAGTTACCTGTCAGTTGCCACCGCCATGCCGGCCAACCCTAACCCCTCACGAGCTCCGGGAAACTTACTCACCGGCAGGATCACAAAACAGGTCATTTGGCTGCGTTATTCTATAGGGTGGCGGTTCTTCCCCGGACGGACAGCTCAACTCAAGCGAAGATTCTCTGTGTCCTACCTCTCAAAAATAATTTCCTAATGAATTAATGTTTATTTGAGATACCCGAAGTGAAGCGAGAGCGGGTTGATGATTTATAAGGATACTAGCTGTGCCCCTCGGCTTCGCCCGCGTTTAAACCCTATTTTATCCCTTTAGCGGGCGAATTCCGAAACATTCCTTCTTAGCGGGCGCCTACGTCATAAATGTAACCTATATGCAAAATTTCGTCGCATTCGCTTCAGCGGTTTTGGCTCTGCGTTGTTCGTTCAGTCAGGACATGTTCTTTTATATATAGGTAACATTTCACATTGAGACTGTGGGCTAATACGGCTGCGAGTAGGTACCAACTAATACAAATAACGCCGTCGCAAGTATTCCATCCGCTCACTAGAACACAAACGGAAAAACAAACAAAAACCATTTCAATGCCAAAAGATTTCGGATCAAAATTCCTCTCACGCCGAGCTCATTAGCATCCGCGCCGAACAGCAGAAACAAAGCCAAATCGTTAACGGAGCAATCCACATTCGTCACTGGGCCGAAAAACTGGTAAAGCCAGAGTCGTGGTGATTAGTAAGTGTCCTTTATAATAGATAATGTATTAATAAGAAAGAAAGAAAGAAAGAAAAGACGTTTATTCAGTGACTTACATAGAATAATACAATAAAATTTCAAACACAATATAGTGTCACCGAAAGGGACAAAATGCTCAGCATAAATGTCGCGGCGACAAAAGACGCCGTGACGCTGGTCTTCCGCACATGTCCCGAAGAAGGAGACGCAACTGCGCGCAGCGACATCACAATTACAAAAATACTAAGTATGAAAATGAAATTAACAGTATAAATTGGTATATGTATAAATATACTATATGCGACTATGGGTATCGGCTTCAATAGTAATAATTGTTATTATCAGACAATATATCATAATACATTGCTCCCATCTCAAAGTAAGTAGCTTTTAGCACTTGTGTTATGGTATCAGGCAAACGAACGTACCGCAAATATGTACTACTTCGCGGTATCCATCGCCCACTTTACGCCAATTTTACAAATCTCCCTTTGAAAGCTTTCAAAATTAACTAACCTAATACTCAAATAGTTATTACAGCCAAATTTTTTTCTAATTGAGAATTCTTTAAAATTCCATCAAGACCAATTCTCATCCATTCGATGAAATCTATCATCTGTAAGCCTGAATAATGTCTTAATATTCATCATCATCATCATCAGCCTATTGCAATCGACTGGACATAGGCCTCTCCAGTTGTTCGCCACTTTTGGCAAACATCTGGAGGCTATACCCATAATCGCCACCCTGGGCAGGCGGATTAGCGTTCGCAAGAAGTAGCACCTCGGTCCGGTGACGTTGCTGCCCGTTATCAGCCTATGGTATTTAGGTACGCCTTCCATCGTGATGGTTATACCGCCACTAGTCGGTTGCCCGAGCCTCGTTTGTTCGGACCTATAATTACTTCGCTTCAAGCCACTCTTACCGTCGTCAGGGTTCGTGAAGAAATTAACAATGTCCAGCTTAGCTTTAGTTTTTTTTACTAAACTGCAATTCCAATCAAGATATTTATTGCCATAAACATGAATTGCAAAGAAAAATTCTACACCGTTTTCATCCAAGGTAAATTTTGCTGCTAAGAATTCCACTGTGCCGGAACCCTAAAGAATCCGCTTATCAAATCCCCCACCCCATAAATAAGGAAGTTAGTTAGGGGCAGACGTTTTGCATGAATAACAATAAGATGTGATTTATTTAATTGTACTGGTCGCGATGTCTGATTGTATTGTTGTATTGCTATTGGATTTTTGGCGGAAAAAATGGAGTGGCGTTGAAAACAGAGTACTTTGGACTTTGTAGTAGAATCTGCAAACAATTTCTGATACCCATCTGTAGATTTTATCATCAAACCACAACCACATTGGCAATATAAACAAAATGTAAGACTAGGGTATAACCATCACGATTGAAGGCGCAGCTAAATACTACACGTCAATGACGGGCAGCAGCGTCACTGAAGAACTATGCCCTGCAATCGCCATCCCACCTGCCTTTAGCTACTTACTTAGGGATCGGAGCAATGTATGTGATGTTGTCTGATATATTTTTTTTACCCTTGCAAAATTGTAGTAAACTGCTTGAATACAAAATATAACCTCAAACACTGCAATCGATCTACTTTCGTTTGATCTATAACAAATAACGCTCCCAGTGAGATTGTACCAGTTGCTCAGCTCAGCTCACAGTCGGCCACCGAGATACGATTCGAGATACAATCGCGCCTTTGTGACACGACAACTCCCGGAGATTGTCAAAACAATCCAGCTCCGTTTCATTTCAACTCTGAAAGTATCTGCTCTAACGTGATGCGTCAGACGATGCAATTTGATCACCTGACAATGAAGTTTATCCTAGTGATGATGTATGAAGTTTTTTTTTTATTTTTTTATAGTAGCTCGACATAATGGCCTCCCTACGCCTGATGGAAAGCGAAAGAGAAGCCCAAGTCGGGCAAGTGACTGGTCAGTTGCCACCGCCATGCCGGGCCAACCCTAACGCCCCACGAGCTCCGGAAACCCTACTCACCGGCAGAAACACGACCCGTGGGTCATTTGGTTGCGGTGTTCTATATGGTGGAGGTCCTTCTCCAGACGGGCGGCTCGATTCGAGCGAAGATTCGCTATGCCCTACCTCTCTCAAACCTTCGTTGTAACTGATATCCATAACACTAGTGCATAAACTACTTACCTTGGAACTGATTCCAAGCTGGCTCTGAAGCCAGTTATGGTCCTATTTCAATCCGTGAACCACACGTACAACATAGGGGAGACCGTGACCGATAGTCCTGTGTCCTGATTATCACCTGATGGCAAAGCGACCTTTCGCCCATTGGATAAATCTAGAGAGCTATTGTTACTTTCGACCCGCCGTTACTTTTGTACCCGGTCTCCCCTACTTGTTTCATGTATGTTTATTTTATGTATCTTTCGTGAAAGTACAAACAAAATATCACATTAAAACCCTTTGAATCATGTTTCAATTGCAACTCTTTCTGTCGAAGCTGCAGCGGGTGATGTCAGAAGCGTCAGACGCGTCATTCGCCCGCTTATTTCCGGCCGTCAGACACAGGCCGGCGGCGAAATAGTCGGGGTCAACTTGAAATAAAGTAGGTCTCATCCCTTAGGTCAGGGGTCAAATGGTTGTGTTGAGGTCGTGTGTTTTGTGAGTAAGAGTAAAGTTTTCTCGTAGCACAATATAGTGAAAGAATTCTCTTTTGCGAGGTGAAAATTAGTTTCATAGAATGGGTATAGCTTACACTAAGTGTTGCGGAGGTCTGGGGCCTCCCTACTCAAATGACCCAAGTAAATCATACTGTAGTCTCTAGGGAGAGCCTCGGCGGGAGTCTCATTCCATAGCCTAAGTGTTTCTGCTGAAGTGTCTGCGATAGCCTTATGATAATGATGATGTATAGCTCGATTTCTTAATAGTGTGGTTTACAATACACCAGCATTCCCGTGTCAGAGCAATACCCATAAGAAATAAGTAACATAAGTTTTTTGGCGAACACAACTGGCACTTTGCCTAGTCATTATTAAAACACATCGGCTTTTCGCAACAGACAGATTTATTGACAGATTGACAGCAATGGATGACACATAACATGAACACACTTTCGATAGATGGCGCCACTTGTTCCTTATTAAAAATATTTTGATACATAAACTAATATCCCCACTTATCAAAATAATATATGTACACAATATTATATAGGGACAACACCTATACATTTTACAAACTTGTGATGCTTATTAGAACACAAACCTTTGGTCAGCAAATCAGCTGGCATTTCTTCAGTTGGAGTATACATAATTTTAACAATTTTATTTTTGACTACATCTCGAATATAATGAAAACGTACATCAATGTGCTTTGATCTATTGTGACTCTGACAATTTGATGCCAATTTTAATGCACTTTGATTATCACAATGCAAATTTATTACATACAATTTCCCAGTAATTTCATTAATTAAGTTTCTTAAATAAACCGCTTCCCTAGAGGCCTCAGACAAAGCCATATATTCTGCTTCAGTACTTGACAATGAAACTGTTTTTTGTTTTCTACTTTGCCATGATATAACTGACCCCGACATCAAAAAGCAAAAACCAGTATAAGATTTCCTATCTAAGGCATCACTTGCCCAATCACTATCAACAAAACCTTGTATATCCATGTCATTGTTGACATATCTTAGACAATAATTTTTAGTATTTTGTAAGTATCTTAAAATTCTTTTGGCATAGTTCCAGTGTACAAAATTATAACAAGTATTAAATTGACTAAGATAGCTCACTGAGTAGGCTATGTCCGGCCTTGTTAACACTGCTAGGTACATTAAACTTCCAATTAACTTTTGATAAGGAATCTCAGGTATACATTTTTCAGATTTACTAATATTCAGTTTTGGTTCTATAGGAGTACTTTGTACCTTACAATCAGACATTTCAAATTTAGATAGTAACTGTTCAATATATTGTTGTTGGTCTACAGTAATCACATTTGTAATCTTACAATAATTTATTCTCATTCCTAGATATTGTCTAACAGGTCCTAGGTCCTTTAACTTAAATTCTGAACCTAACACATTTTTTAATTTTAATGTTTCTTTATCACAATTTGAATATATTAAAAAATCATCAACATACAATGTTACAATAATTTTTATGTCACCTTTTATTTTTGTAAACAAACATGGTTCATATTCGCTGTTTTTAAAATTTAATTTAATTAGACAATTTTTAACTCTTTCGTACCATGCCAATGAAGACTGCTTTAAACCATAAATTGCTCTTTTTAATTTTAAAACTTTACCCCCACTTTTGTTTACAAAACCATCAGGTACTGTCATGTATATGTTTTCTTTCAAAACACCATTCAAAAAAGCAGTAGTGACATCTAAATGAGTTATACTCATTCCCATTTTTACACTAAGAGCAAACAGAAGTCTTAGGGTGGAATGACGTACCACCGGCGAAAAAGTTTCTGTATAATCTATGCCAGGTTTCTGTGAGCAACCCTTTGCTACAAGTCTAGCTCTAAACCTCACATTATTTTCTGCATCAAATTTTTTATTAAAAACCCACCTGCATTTTACAATTGTCACATTACCCGGATTATCAACAAGTTCCCACGCTTCGTTCTCTTCGAAGGATTGCAACTCCTCAGTCATTGCCTGTTTCCATTGCTCCCTCTCTGGACCCTCTAGAGCTTCGATGTAATCGATTTCCTCAGAGGCTGAAACATTACTGAAAACAGAAATATTATTATAACCATATCGATCTGGTTGTCTTCTGTGACGCTTGTTACTAGAATTTGATTCTACCTCCAGTGAGAGTGGTTCTTCATTCATTGTCTCGTTAAAGGAACTTTCAGTTAAAGTTTCATTACCGTCAGTATACAATGAAGATTCCAAAGAATGATCAGAAACATATTCTTCGTCAGATGAATTCTCTGATGGTTCCCCCACTGAAACTATGTTCTGTTTCTCTATTCTGTCAATCAATAACTCTTCACTCGCAGTCTTTACCTCTTTCCTTGGAATCCAGATAGCCATGGATTCCTTATTGTGGATTTCTTCAATGTTATTCTCATTTTCCATTATAATTACATCCCTGCTGGTAGTTATAGTGTTTTTCAAGATGTTATATACTCGATAACCTTTCACGTCTTCTCCATATCCAAGAAGAATATGCTGACTGGATTTTTTATCCCATTTGAGACGTTTCTGTTTAGGGATGTGCACCATCACTTTACTCCCAAATAGACGAATATGACTTAAATCAGGTTTTGTCCCATGCCATAGTTCATACGGAGTTTTCTCTAGACCGGATGCAATTGTTCTGTTCTTCAGATAAACTGCCGTATTAGCTGCTTCGGCCCAAAACTTTTTATCAAGATTTGCATCATACATTAAACATTTCGCTTTCTCCACTACTGTGCGATTTGCTCTTTCACAGAGACCATTTTGCTCAGGTGTATAATTATTTGATCTTTGATGAATTATTCCTGCTTGCTTTAAATAATCCTCAAACTCCCTGTTACAGAATTCTTTTCCATTATCGGAGCGTAATGTCTTAATTTTCTTACCTTGTTGATTTTCAACAACTGATTTAAACTCTTTAAATCTGCTGAAGGCTTCACTCTTTTGTTTCAAAAAATATATAAAAGTCATTCGACTATAATCATCTACCAGTAATAAAAAATACTTTGCACCTCCCAATGATTGTATTTCCATTGGTCCACAAATATCTACGTGTATTCTGTGGAGCGTCTCTGTGCTTCGTTCACCAATGTGGGTAAAAGGAAGCCTGGTCTGCTTCCCTTCGCAGCAAATTGTACAATTTGACTTTGATATGTCAAACATATTTTTATATGATAACCCTTGTACTATACCATTTCTCATTTTATTCATATCCTGTGCATTGATGTGTGCTAGTCTTCTGTGCCACAACATACCACTATCTGCTGAAGTAGACAATAAGCATTTCTTCATGTTTAATCTTAACTTATAAATACCATCATTGGTTAAATCCGCTGTGGCAACCAAAATGTTATTTTTGTCTCTGATATAACAACATTTATCTTCGAATATTACGTTATTTCCTTTTTTAATGAGCTCACTTACAGATAAGAGGTTAGTTGATAAATTTGGCACACATAGCACATTTTTGACAATAATTGCACAACAGTCTGATACTATGTCAACATCACCAGAACAAAGCACTGGTACTTTTGATTCATTCGCGACTACGATTTCTGATAATTCTGGCGTCATATTGGCGTTCCTTATCCAATCTTCGTTTACCGTCATGTGTGCACTCGCACCCGAATCTACGTACCAATCATTTTTACTAAACTTTCCATGTAGAAACACAACATTAAAAACACATTTGTTGCTATTATTCTTTAACAATGGGCATTGATTTCGGTAATGACCGTTTTCTTTACACTTATAGCATGTAATTAATTTTGTTGAAGCTGATTCCATCACTTTTTTTTTATGTGTCGATGTCGAATTTAAGTGACCGGCGCCGCCATACTTCTTTGGCTTAGTGTTGCCAGAGAAATATTTATTTCTCGTCGCGAATGCAGCGCCACTAGCTTCCGATTCTTTTGTGATTTCCATGTCAAGTAATTTAGACTTAATGACATCAGCACTTATCAAAATACCCGAATGTTCTATTGCCATAATCATAGGTGAATAATGTTCTGACAAACCTGCTAATAATAACGATCCCAACCATTCATCTGTTATTGTAAATCCTGTGCCATTTAACCTTTGAGCTGTTTCGACCATTTGTGTGACATATGTAGACATTGAGTCACAATTATCCAGTCTTATAGATATTAAATGTCTAAGCAAGGTTATTTTTCTAGCAAATCCCGAGTCATCAAACATTGTCTTCAACGTAGACCATAATTCTGCTGAGCTCTTGCAATTCTTAATGTGCACGTACAAAACTGGATCAATCGTCAATATTAGCTTTGCCTTCGTCTTGGCATCATCGGCTGGTTTTATCGCAAAACTTTCTGTTGGTTTGATGTACTTTTCCATACCCTCCAATACCAACAAGTTTTCCGCCGCGAAGCTCCATTCTTCATAATTCTCTCTGCCCTTTAACTTAGGTACATTGGCAATATAACTCGTGGTCATGTTTCCGCGAAACGATGTACACTATTTATCAATTTTAAACTTATAAAATCACTGATAAATATGGGATTAGCCCATAACCTATTAAAACACATCGGCTTTTCGCAACAGACAGATTTATTGACAGATTGACAGCAATGGATGACACATAACATGAACACACTTTCGATAGATGGCGCCACTTGTTCCTTATTAAAAATATTTTGATACATAAACTAATAGTCATGTATCCATTTGATGTTAATAAACAAACCAAACTTAGTTCGCGAGATTCATCTTGATTGTTGAACGTAATTTCCTTGTAAATTACGTGCTGCAATGCTGTGAATGGGACGATCGATGCCGGGAGTTAGATATGATGTCCAAAGCGGTTGTTTTGTTGAGTCAACAGTTGCAGAGAATTGGGAATAGTGAATGTTGTCCGTGTGGTTTCCCGTTTTTTTATAGTAGCACGGCATAATGGCCTCTCTACGCCTGATGGAAAGCAAAGAGAAGCCCAAGTCACTGCGACAAACCAGTCACATATCAGTTGCCACCGCCATGCCAGCCCATAAGATGCTTCTTCACGCCCCGTTTAAAGGATCCAATATCGAAGGTTGTCTTATAAATAAATAAATAAAAATAAAAATCGTTTATTGCAGGCACATGCCCATATTAAATAATAATAAAAAAAAAAATTAAAAATTAAAAAAAAAATTAAAAAAAGAAAAATTAAAAAAATTAAAAAAAAAAATTAATTAATTAAAAAAAAAATAAAAAAAAAATAAATTAAAAAAAAAAAAAATTAACTTATACTAGGATCCCATACTATTAATTCATTAAATTGACCTGATAGAAACAGAAGGAATGGCATCAAACCTCAAAACTACTACTACTACTAGACAAATAGAGATGTCTCTGTACCATCCGACTTCAAAGCCGTACAAAAATAACCAATCCCTTAACCCTTTGACTGATGTAGCATGTTGGAACATGTTTCTAGTTCTAGGCTCTATTCCAATTGAATAAGGTGCATTGTAGTAGGATAGTCTGCTGCCTGCTGAAGGTTTAAAAATGTAGAGAACAGGCCAAACTGTTGTTTCAGGGCGGCGGACCTTTGAACCCGACTTGTGGTTTATTTGTATGACGTCTGGGCGGGCCAGTAAAATAGCGATTTAAGGGAGCGGCCTATCATCTTTTCACTCCAAGCCCACCTCACGTGCCCCTGCATACCGAAAAACAAACGAGGCGCTGGAAACCGACTGTGGCGGTATAACCATCACAATTAAAGGCGTAGCTAAATGCCATAGACCGATGACGGCAGCAGCGTCACCGGAGCGAGAAGCTGCGTCCTGCGATCGCCAACCCGCCTGCAATTCAGTTAAGTTATACGGCCACGGGTTTGGTGGTTAAAATTTATTTTCCACTGTGCCCTCAGGGGTACAGAAGAAAACAATTGGTATCTATCTATTACTGTTAATAGTTCTAATACTACAAATGGTTAATATT
>CM062087.1:913223-933843 GCA_031163375.1 Conogethes punctiferalis | reverse complement strand
ATGTTAGGTCGACAGGGACATTAGGGCAAACCCCACGGCAAACCCTCCGCGCCTGTCGCCCTTACCCTGAAGGCCCACTGAGATGCCGTTTCACGCCTCGCCTAAAGAATCCAGGATTGTAAGAGGACGGAAACACATGAGCTGGAAGGACATTCCATGATTTAATGGCACGGGACAGGAACAAGGAACCGAACCCCTGTGAGCTCCGTAAACCCTACTCATCGGCAGAAACATGACCCGGAGGTCATTTGGCTGCGGTATTATATAGAGTGGAGGTCCTTCCCCGGACGGTTCCAAACATGGGAAACGAAACCCTAATATGATAAGCACAATTTTCGGTTGTTGTCTTCGGTTTCTCCTGGATCCCATCATCAGATCCTGACCTGGTGATAATGGGACCACCTCAGAAGTGGCCTCTGTCCGACAAAAAAATCTTTTTGAAATAAAAATAAAAAAATAAATAAAATTATTATACATACAGACGAATTGAGAACCTCTTCCTTTTTTAAAGTCGGTTAAAAAGTGCCTTTCATCTGTTGAGCTAAAATCCTTTGTTACTTGTACATAAAAGCGATAACAAATCTAAACGCAAAAGCTAGTATTGATATTACTCGTCTCTGATTGTCAGTGATATCACACCGCCGCCCTCCCAATAAACGAAGTTAGTAGTATTCAACTCGTGCGCATCACCGGTCGCTATGTTGTTAGAAATACTAATATTTCTCCTCACGTCTCTCGTGGCATACTATCTGTATGTATACAAGAAGATACACTACAAGTTTCAGGAACATGGGGTTAAGTTTCTACCTGGTCTCCCCCTGTTCGGAAACACGATAAAGAGTACGTTTTTGAAGAATCATATTATTCAAGACCTTGATATTGTTTACAAAGCGTTCCCGGAGGAAAGGTATGTTAAAATCATTACATATTTGAGTGCAATATTACTGGGTGGTTTATTTTTCGGAATGTCTTTACGCATTCACCAGGGCCCTTTTTTTATTCAAATTGAGTTTGCGCTTGACTGCAGTTCGCCTGAAGGTAAGCGATATCGTAGACGACGATGGAACACGCTCACTCAGCAAAAACCGGTTCACTCTCGCCCTTGAACATCGGAAAATTATAATATCTCTCGGGGAACAAGGAGCCAGACAAAGAGTTCCATAGTTTAGCAGTTCGCACTATGAAGGTAGAGGCAAAACGCGCTGTTCGAGCCTTAGGAACTTGCACCATACAACGGTGCCTATTCGCCGTTTCCCTGTTCGTCCGGTGATAGAAAGGGAATCGGGAATACTTTTACACATACGCCAGGGCCCTGGGTACGGGACACCTGGTTTATGTTGATCACTCCTCACTCACTCCTATTTATCTCACTCCTATTCACTACTATTTAGCGGAGAATACCCATTAAAGGTATTTATTTATATATATTTATTTTTATATATGTTGGTATAAATTTACTTATAATCTATCTAAAGGTGGATGATGCCCGGAGGGAGCGCAAGCCTGTGCCAAGCCGAGATTGTGTTTTTGAATTGTATTTTTTCTATCATTCAACTCATATTCTGGACACTGGACACACATAACCAAGATAATTTAGAAAAATTAATCCTAAATTGTATAATTTTCGGGTAGTTCGCGTAGTTTCACGATGTAGAATAGGACCCCAAAACCCGTGGCTGTAGTAGAAGACGACTAAGGGAATGTCAGGAAACGGGCAGCAGCGTTTACCTATCTTAACTATCTTAATCTTAACTAATATTATAAAGCTGAAGAGTTTGTTTGTTTGTTTAAACGACGTTTGTTTGTTTGTTGGTAATCTCAGGTCCGAATTGAAAAATTCTTTTTGTGTTGAATAGACCATTTATCGAGGAAGGCTATAGGATATATAACATCATGCCGCAACTATAAGGAGCGAAGAAATAATGGAAAATGTAAAAAAAATGGGGAAAAATAACTTTTGCACGCGGACGAAGTCGCGAGCACAGCTAGTAGGTATTATAAAGCTGAAGAGTTTGTTTGTTTGAACGCGCTAATCTCAGGAACTACTGGTCCGAATTGAAAAATTCTTTTTGTGTTGAATAGACCATTTATCGAGAAGGCTTTCCGCTCCAACAACATCACGCTACTGCAACTATTAGGAGCGAAGGGGAAAAAAAAACGGGGAAAAAATAACTATTCCACGCGGACGAAGTCGCGAGCACAGCTAGTATACAAATAAAACCTACTGCGATCACCAACCCGCCTGCCAAGCGAGCGTAGTGACTAAGGCAAATCTCCCGAATAAAAATTGTCATTTTCAACAAATAAATAAAATATAATAATAGCCTTTAGGTAGAACAACTTCCTTATCTACTTATTAACGTAACAACTGATTGCTTTGTGCTGTCGATTTATTTATCAAAACATTAGCAATCATACAAGTAAATGGTAAACAAGCACAGTTTATCTAACAAGATAAGTGGTTGGGTGATCGCCCTGTTATTGTCTCGGCCTTTATCGGCGAGTGCGAATGTTAAATGGTCGTTGACTATATATAGTTATGTGGGAACATCCATTGTTGACCTTGCATTGTCCTTGTTCTGAGATACGGCAAATCTGGTTGTAACAATCAAAGTATTGATGTAGGTTTGCTTTACATAAACCGCATAAAACAAATATATGACTCAAGATATGCCACGCTGGGTCACACAAGACCATCTAGCCCCGAACTAAGCCGAAGCTTGTACTATGGGTGCTAGACAACTGATAAACTTACTTAGATATTTTTTTTGTAAATCAGTACATATTATACATAGAAAACACCCAGACCAATACAAATAGACATGATAATGAACACAAATGTTTTACTGTGCGGGAATCGAACCTACGGCTCAGAAGGCAGATGTCACTACCAAATGAGCCATCGAGCCAGTAATGATGAATGATGGATCATAAAACAGGACAGGTTCGGTGGCTCATTTGGTAGTGACCTCTGCCCTCTGAGCCAAGGGTCGTGGGTTCGATTCCCGCACAGTACAAACATTTGTGTTCATGAACGTGTCTGTTTGTATTGGTCTGGGTGTTTTCTATGTACCTATAATATGTTAAATACAACCTTACTTACCAAAAAAAAAATCTAAGTAAGTTTATCAGTTGTCCAGTACCCATAGTACAAGCTTCGACTTCTTTTGGGGCTAGGTGGCGCTGTGTGGCCCAGCGTGGCATGTCTTGGGTTATTTATTTAAAAATATGTTTCTAGATATGTGGGCTACATCGAGCTTACGACGCCTATCATCGTGATCCGGGACCCAGAACTGATAAAGCAGATTACAGTCAAAGACTTCGACCATTTCGTCAACCACAGGGAGTTCTTTACTGAGGACCTGGAGCCGCTGTTCGGAGCGAGTCTTCTTATGATGAAAGGTAAGCGCTACATGTGCTTTTTTCATAGTAGCACGGCATAATGGCTTCCCTACGCCTGATGAGAAGCGAAAGCGAGTGCCAGGTCACTGTGACAATGAGTAAGTAACCGGTCAGTCACCTATTAGTTGCCTACAACTGACAGGTAACTGACTGTACTGGACTAGATAAGGAGAACATTTACAAAACAAATCAAATCGTTTATTGCCTTTCATCAATGTTTACAAGGTGTGAATTACAATTATTCCAGTACATCATGTTGCCCAATTGGGCATAGCCTATGAAATTGATATTACATTTTATTTTAGGTATGTTATATACTTAGTCAATTACATTAATATTACAAGAGGAACATTTACGTTCGTTTAGCTGTATTGTCACTGTATGAAAGAGTTAAAACGTAGCAATGAATCATCAACATCATAATCATCAATTTTTGATTCAGTCGATAGCTCACCCCATACTTTCAGATTAACTATCCTCTACCCCACGGTTGTCTGGAAGAGATTTCTTAAAGCGATAACACCGCCTAAGGTGTACAACATTTTTTTTTATGCCACAGGGGGCTTGAAGGTCGCCTGATGGTAAGTGATCACTTCAGCCCATATACCGCAACACCAGTGGAGTCACAGGTGCGTTAGCGGCTCTTGAGAAATACGTAGGCTCGCTGTTTGATGGTGCCTAAGTTATACTCAGTCGGATAAAACGCAGCTGGAAGTTGATTCCAAAGAACCGCTGGCTTTTATTCTTAGTTTTAATTCAATTTGTCTATGAATGAACCATAAACGCCTGGTTTCCTAAAGTTGTTGGTACTATATATCCAAGTAGTTCTTGAACCTGTAACGTTGCATTACAGGCGAATGTTTCCGGTTAGGGACCATTAAGTACTCTGCTTTTTACATGTTAAATCTATTTGATAAAAAAAATACATGTTTTGTTTCTAAGCAAAAAATATGACAAACTAAACATACTTAATCACCATGATTAATGATACAAAAGATAACGAAGCGACTGCAATCATAATAATATCAGCTATTTCGTTAATTACTTTAATACCACACGTAGTTTTGTTAACTATTGGGTGATGACTGCAGTGTTTTTAACTCGCTATGACGTCACAGGAGAGGCCTATGTCTAGCAGTGGACTGGGATGATGACGCTACCAAACCATCCAGTGCTAGTATATTTTTTACATTTTCACTCTAAAGAATATCCCTTCGCATAGATAGATAGAGATATATCATCATCATCCTCTTAGCGTTGTCCCGGTTTGTGCCTCTAGGCTCAGGGTCCGCTTTGACCATGATCCTAGATTTAGCAAGTCTGGTTATTACATTGAAGCGACTGCCATCTGACCTTCGTAACCCTCAGAAAGGGGAATCAGACAAATTTGGATCATGGTTACACATTCAAAATTAAACTGTATGTGCAGGTTTCCTCACGATGTTTTCCTTCACCGCTAAGCTAGTGGCATAATTTCGCACATAGATTTTTGCAAATCCAGAGGTGCGTGCCCCGCGCGGATTCGAACCGACGGCCTCACGTGTGTGAAGCGACGATCTTACCACTAGGCTACCACGGCTCGATATAGATAGATAGACAGATAGAGATTGATACTCTATATTGTACAGTTACACCATACACATGTAGAACTAGAAAAGTAATGGTTGCCATACGAAAATTATCGACAATCCTATCATTGCGTTCTAAACTTTGGGTTATATTATTAAACTGTAGAACTTATTTCCTCTTTCCAATTACATAGGATTTATTGAAAGTGCGTGAAGTACGAGTAGCATACAAGCCAGCTATTCAGTGATAGACGATCTTTTGTTTGGTTGCTTACTTGTAACCATACCGCAGCAACTTGAGTCTCTCTTGAGCTTTCAATCAGACGATTCACTAAGTATATTCTAGACCAAAGAAACAAAAAAGACTATGACCCTAAATTGAACTTTGAAATCCTAAGTACGCATGGTAGCAAGCACTTTAAATTGGAAACCAATAAGTACAAGTACTTGTATTACATTTAAAAAAACATTGGTTAAAAGATAAAATATTTATTATACAACAACAGGCAAGAAATCTCATATTAAACATCAAAAACATAGTATTATTTGGTAAACAGTACGTCTCGACGTTTTTATCATTCTGTGACCTCCCTGCTAGGTCAGATTAAAAAAAAAGATTATTTAAAGCCTAAACAAGTCATTACAAATAATAACACATTTTGCTAATAACATACTTGTTTTGAGGTAGCATTCATGAAACCGTAATAATGTTCGATATAGATTTTAAAACATGACATGTTGCCAACAATCGTGGTCACGAGCATACTGACGGTTTTTTTTATAGTAGCTCGACGTAATGGCTTCCCAATGCCTGATGGAAAGCGAAAGAGAAGCCCATGTCGCTGTGACAACTCAGTCAGTTACCTGTCAGTTGCTACTGCCGTGCCGGCCCAACCCCAACCCCCCACGAGCACCGGAAACCCTACTCACCGGCAGGAACACGACCCGGAGGTCATTTGGCTGCGGTATTCAATAGGGTGGAGGTCCTTCCCCGGACGCGCAACATAATGTAATACTCATAAATAATTCCGTTCGTTAAATTTTAACCAACGGCGAAGTATGGAACTACGTGCCGAACTCTTTCTTGGGATCATCATCATCATCATCAGCCTATTTCAGTCCACTGCTGGACATAGACCTCTCCAACTGTTTGCCACTTAGGGCAAACGTCTGGAGGATATACCCATAATCGCCACACTGGGCAGGCGGGTTGGCGATCGCAGGGCGTAGCCTCTCGCTCCGGTAACGCTGCTGCCCGTCATCGGTCCGTGGTACTCAGCCATACCTTCAATTGCTATGGTTATACTACCAGTCGGCTGCCAGTCCTCGCTTGCTATTCGGCAGGATGGACCACGGGCAGGTGTGGATGGCTTAGAGCGAAATGATGATAGACATCTTTCTTGGGAAGTACTTCATAATGGATTTTGTCTATAGGCGACAGATGGCGTGACATGCGGACGACCCTGAGCCCAGCGTTCACGGGCTCCAAGATGAGGCTCATGATGCCCTTCATGACCGAGATCAGCAAGAACATCGTCGAGGACCTCAGAGGTAACAATAGTAATAAAGGTGCTAAATAGTGAGCGTGCGTGGTGACTGAGCGAGCCGCCAGACGTATCGCCTGAGTGACAAACCTAGCCTAGGTGTATGGTATCTGTTAGCGTGCGTACCTGTACCTATGCCTGTGTGGCTGTCGGCGGGCGCGCGGGGCCGGCGATACCTGCCCACCTCGAGCCAACTAATGCCCGTGCTGTTGTTTCATACATACACATTCCCGTACACTATTACTCGTATAGTTATATATATTTAAGTATAAGTATGTAAGTAAATATATTTTAGGATTGGATAGTTGATTGTGTAATTAGTATTTATTTGTAACTAGCTGCTGCCCGCGGCTTTGCCTGCGTGAACATCGGTTTGTCATGAAGAGCTTACTCTGTAATTATATCATGTACACGTCTTTGTCTTTTAATTTATTACACGCGTTTACGAATGGATGCTCAAAGGATGATGAAGATATAGGTTCGATTCGAGTGCTGAGAAATCTGAACATAGGTTGACACAGGACAAACACAATGTAGGTACATCTTGTTGGCCTCTGGTTGGCCATTGGGAACCGATATGATGCGCCACTGGGGTCAGCAGTCATCAGATTGTTATGTCGCGTTCGCACTATTTTTGAGTCAATTAGTCTTTTTACGGTATCAAAAATGGTGCTTACCTACGTACCTACCTATTACTATGAATTCTCATTATTTCAAACAGAGCAACCGTACGTAGGTAATGCATTTGTGTATGGGCATAAACATGTACACTTCAATATCTCGTGCATACTTGCCTGGTCTGCTTGGAGAATGGTCATTGTGGCCGATTTTCGGCCAGGAGAGGGCTGGCGCCGGCGCGTTACGTTTAAAATTGCTTAATATAGAAATACGGATACTTATTTTGTACTTTTTGGAAAATAAGTGCGTTTAATAATCTTATATCTATACACCTAAAGCAGAATCTGGATATCCTGTGTATGAACATAATTATTGTGAGAAGCCACGCTAAAAATACTAAGTATCTTTTATTTTCATTTTTCTTTATTTCATACTGTGCTGTGAAAATTATTTACCGATAAAAAATATTTTTTGCTTATAGGTGGTACCTAACATACATGGTGGTACCATACATACATGGTGGTACATGTTACTTAGTACCTACTACATTTTAAGTATCATGCCAACCAAAAAGCGACCACTTGGCCGGTGTATGAATCTTAACTTAGGTACTTCAAAGCGTTATTATCTTCCGACATGCGTCATTATAAAACGATTTTATTAGGCTGAAATGTTATAATATTAGTATTGAGGACAGAAATTACAATTTAGATAAGAAAAATATTTATTGAGCATACACTGATCGCAGTTTCGTCGTATCCGAGCTAGACATGTGGCCCGTTGTGAGCCTTCTGAGAATGCAGTAAGGTTTTTGGTTCTTGGATCTTCATTAAAATGTGATTCATTATCAGATGCAGGTCGCCTTGTTTACGGGTTATGGTAAATCTGTTTCGACTGTACACAATTCCTAAAGTTTGTTCCAATTTGTTGCTGAATGAGGTGCCTCTGAAACTGATCAATATTCTAGTAGACAACGCCGGTGGTTATCCCTTTACGTTGGTCGTCTTTTCAGTTATAGCAGTTTGCATAAAGTACCTATTTTCCGAAGTATTTCATTCCGAAAATAAGCCGCACAATTTTAATTCTTTTCGAATTTCCGTATTTACCTCGAAATCAGTACCTGTCATGTCAAATTGATGATTTCGCTGACAAAGTCAAGAAATGACAGTGTCTATGGTGTATTCAAAAAGTTCTTAATCACTCCGAAACATATTTTTCCGAAATTCTAAATGAAAAAATTTATAAATCGTTGTAATTTATAGCCTATATGTTAATCTGATGCATAAACAATATTCGTATAAAGTTTCACTAAGATCTGTTCAGTAGTTTTTGCGTGAAAAGGGAACAAACATCCATCCATCTATCCATCCATCTATCCATCCATCTATCTATCCATCCAAACAAACTTTCGCGTTTATAATATTAGTGGGATTATTAGATTTTTTTTTTTTATATATGTAAACAATACTTTAAAATAATAAATTAATAGTACCTACCTATATGTATGTATCTATCTATTACCAATATATTTAAATATACCTATTTATTGTAGAATATTATGAGAGCGGGTACAATCGTCCGTGGGCTTCACTCAGCAGGACTCACTGAAAACCAGCGCCGTGGTTTTTACGGGGGCCACGGCCCAATGCTGAGTGAGGCCCTTTTATTTTGGACGTCGCAACGGCCGTGTCCGGTTTATTTGTTATGTGTATTTATGTTTGTATGTTTTTTTTTTTGTTTGTGTTTAAGTGTAATCTGTATGTTCTGTATATAATGTTGTGATGTCCAAAAATAATAAACATTTCTTATTTCTTATTTCTTAAATACCTTTTTACCAACATATTGACGTATTAGGCAGTAACCATACCTATCATAAGATGACCTTGTCGTCGACCTATAATAGAATAGAAATTGAAATAGAAAATGATTTATTGGCAACACACAGACATGTACAACAGTAAACAGATAGGTGCATACAAAACTGTTATAAGTTCACATCATCAGAAGCTAAACAAAAGAAAACTACCTACGACTGGTAATGGCCATTGCCTTCCATACAGGAGGCAAGGGTTTTGGCCGCACGAGACCTGCCCGAGGAGCACTCCTAATCTATTTATCCTAATCTTCCTCCTAATTTTTCCCCGACTCCGGGAAGCGCTAAAGTAAGGGCACTTGCCCTCACCGGACTAGAAGACCAGGACCACCTTTCATTTGCGGGTAGACAGGAATGCGGCCACATACTTCAGTACTACCCAAATCCGCGCGAGGTGTTACTCACCGGCGACATAGGGGGTTTAATGGGTGTGCCCTCCCATTCTGGAAGGTGTGAGTCCCATACACCACGATGGCTCCCCCGGGATTCGGCATGAAGGTCCCTAAAGATTCTTTTAAAAAAGAACTAGCTATATACAGTTTTTACTGATAATGATGTTTTCCTTGCAGAACGCGTCAACAAAGATTTGGATTTGGAAGACGTCATGAGACGGTACACTAATGACGTCATAGCATCAGCTGCATTCGGGCTGCAGGTCAACTCGTTGAAAGACAGAGACAACCAGTTCTTCATGATGGGACAGAGTTTGTTCAACTTCACAGGATTACAAAGACTGATTTTCTTTGTTGCTGCCATGTTCCCGAATTTCTTAAAGGTATTAATGAAAATAGCTTATTTGGGAAACAGGAGTCCACTTTTAAGCACAGTATAGTGGTCTTCTATTGCCAGATGGAAAGCAAAAGAGGGACCCGTATTGATTGATTGATGATTTGTATACGGTGGTCACCCAGGTAAGCAAACTCACAGGCTGAGAACCTGAAATCTCAAGAATTCCCTTTGGAGATTCTTACGACACCCATTAGGAGAAATAGGATTGTGATTTGCTCATTTCCAGTTCGACAAAATGATATACCTTTTAACTATTCCTGTTGTTAATTCTATATGAAATAGAAAAATAGTGTATAATTATGTTTTGTCAAATAGATCATTTTCTATTATTAAATGCTTATGTTAATTAGGTACCTCTTTCCATAGATGTTAAACGTTCAGCTATTTCCCAAAGCTACGATGAATTTCTTCAGGGACATCGTGAGTAATACTATGGAGCAGAGAGAAAAACACAACATAGTGCGACCTGACATGATCCAATTACTGATGGAAGCTGTGAAAGGTAATTTTGCATAATTATTTTGGTTCAATTCAAGACACAAAGCTTGAGAAAATTAGTTGGTAAAGAATGGATACGAATTGACCATTACTGGTCAAATTCATACTTATAAAGGTTATCAGGACAATTATGTAGTTTTAGTGCATTCAAAAATTACATGTCTCTTAACATAAATTTTGTTGATTACTTTAACCGACATAATCAAAGTCAAAATATCATAATACTCGTACTATCAGACTGCGATTGTGGGTCAGTCGTGTGATAATAATAAATCAAAGCGGTGTTCTACGAAAAATTTAATGATGCGAATATTTTCCGTCGGAAATATTTCCTTTACATCCAGTCAAAGCGAGTATTGTCGTATTCATAAAACAAAATATTATAATCTGTTTGCAGGCACACTTAATGCTAACAGCGCTACAGAAAAAGAAAAAGATGTCGGCTTCGCTACGGTCCACGAGGAAATGAAGCATAATGCCGTTACTAGAGGTAAAATGTTGAATTATTTACAACTGATTGTCTTGTGCAACTGAGCGTGAATGGTTATTTACAGAAACTGATTAAACTTGATTACAAAGTAAGCTGAAGGGGTGATGGAGTGGCCATATCAGCCACAGAGCCCATAACCCTTGAGGTTATAGAGTGGATACTGCTTCTCGGCAAACGTAGCGTTAGCCCTTACGGCCAAGCCACGGAGACGAGCGAGCGGCGACGTGAATTGCGAATTTATTTCCATTGCTTACCGCGCCTACAAGGAGAAATAACTTGGCTACGCACGGCGAGTGATGGAAATAAAATTTACAATTGGCATCGCCGGTCGCTTGTCTCCGTGGCGTGGCTGTGAGCGTCCTACCCTACGTTTGCCGAGAAGCGGTATCCACTCAGTCAGGCCAGATGGAGCGACGATTTGCGCAAGATGGCTGGCAATTTCTGGATGCGAGAAGGCCAGGATTGAGCAAATTGGCGAACAATTGGAGAGGTCTTTATCCAGTAGTGGACTGTGAAAGGCTAATGATGATGATTACAAAGTAAGGCTTGGAAACGTACTTTTAGAAAGGAGGCCCTATCCAAAAAATGTCTCTATAGTACCCAAAATCCATTTAACGTTGGCATCGAGTCTGCATGTCAGGGGATTGGTTAGTGGCATGATGAAACGTTATTACGTTTATCGTATTTGAGATGTATTTTTTTTTTGGAAAATCTTATGTCCTTGTCATTTTTCAGAATGGACCCAAAACGAGTTAGCTGGCCAAGTCTTCATATTCTTCGCGGCCGGGTTTGACACTTCCTCATCCACAATGACGTTCCTTCTCCACGAGCTGACTATCAATCCCGACATCCAGGAGAAGTTGTACCAGGAGATCAAGGAGTTCGAGGAGACCAGGAAGAGCCTGACATATGATAACATCGGCCAGTTGAAGTATCTCGACTGTGTTCTGAACGGTACGCGTTGAATCAGACACATCTTGCATCCAGAATTGATTCTTTTATTTATTTCTTATAAGAGATTATTGGCTAACAAAAACTCAAATCAAATCCAATTCAAATCAATCCGCAAGCCTTAAAAGATATTCCAATTTTGCATAAACAAAATCCAACCAGCCAAATATGAACAAGATTTCTTGGAGGGACTTTTCAATATGGTTATTTTTTGGTGTGAAATTGATCCTACTCGTGTACCTAAGACAAATCCCCCTGAAACGACATTACAGGAGGTCTATGTTCAGCAGTGGACATTTTCAGGCTGATGATGAGAATTTGTCAGATATTTTAATAATTACCTACTTACTTTATTGTGATCCGAAAAGAATGTCCATAAAAAATCACACTTATGTTTCAGAACTACTGAGGAAGTGGTCTGCTGCAATTGTTATGGACCGAGAAGTTACAAAATCGTACGAGTTACCTCCCCCGCACGAAGGTGGTAAGCCTTACAAGGTAAGTTAACCGCATACCATCCAGACGATGGTGGCGCGCACCAAGAGGTTAAGTCATGGAATGCCCTTCCAGCTCATGTGTTTCCTTCCTCTTACAATCCTGGGTTCGTTAGGCGGGGCGGGAAACGGGATCTCAGTGGGCCTTCAGGGTGAGGGCGACAGACACAACGGGTTCGTTCTATTATGCCTGTCGACCTAACTATTGGACCTCACGGCCGCTTACCATCAGGTGGAGTGAGGTCATCCTGAAAGCTCTTCTTATAAAAAAATCTTTTTTGGGCAATTTCTGCTATCATCAGCCCATCAGAATTGGGATGATGACTAAAAAATAATTTAATGTCCATCAGATAGATTAATGAAAAATATTGGATACGTATTTTTTATTTTGCCTCTTGTTCAAAAACTTACGAAGATACATTGATTTTAAATGTCACATGACGTCACGTTAGAGTACAAAATATACTCTAACGTGACGTAGTTAGCCCCCACTCCGTAACTTTAATGCGCTATATCTAAGTATTTTCTTGTTATTTCGACAAAACAAAAAATACGGGTCTTATATTTTTTTATTATCTAAGAGACGGACTAATTATTTTCTTCATTTTCATACCTTGTCATCATCCGTATTATCATCAGAAAGTCCACAAAAGCTGCAAGTAGCTGCAGTGCTGAAGATGATAAGTTTTTCAACCAGAGCAAAACTCTGAAGAATTTTTTTTTCCCTCATCCCAACTTACTTTCTGGCTTGAACATTTATAGCTTATATTTTTATTTTCCTCAGCTAAATCCCGGTGATATAATATACAATGTAGTCAACTCCATTCACATGGACCCTAAATACTACCCCGAACCAGATGTGTTTAACCCTGAGAGATTCTCCGAAGAAAACAAGCACAATATCAAACCGTTCACTTTTATGCCCTTCGGCATAGGCCCTAGAGCGTGCATTGGTAAGTTATTTCCGTTACATTTAAAGCATTGACATAAATTCACATTTCAACGTGTGTTTTTTATAGTAGCTCGAAATAATGGCTTCCATACGCCTGATGGAAAGCGAAAGAGAAGCTCAGGACGCTGTGACAACGGGCAAATAACTGGTCAGTTACTAGTCAGCTACCACCGCCATGCCGGCCCAACCCTAACCCCCCACGAGCTCCGGAAACCCTACTCACCGGCATAAACACGACCCGGAAGTCATCCGGCTGCGGTATTCTATAGGGTGGAGGTCCTTCCTCCGACGGGCGGCTCAATTCAAGCGAAGATCCGCTATGCCCTACCTCTCTTAAAATCATAGCGTCCAAGATATTGTGTAGACACCATACAGAAGAACCGAAAAAACATAGCATCTCACTTATTTAATCGAAAAAAGAAAAAATACGTGTTCAATATTTTTTTTAAATCTAAAACACGGACCAAATATAGGTAATGTAAGTATTTTGACTCTGGAAATAACCCTATTGCTTACAGGAACAAGATTCGCCCTCTTAGAGATGAAAGTGCTCGTCTATTACATAATCTTGAATTACAAGTTGCTGAAGTCCGCCAAGACCCAGGACCCAGTAAAGTTGAAGCCGATGGACTTTAACCTAAGAGTCCTGAACGGATCTTGGGTCAAATTGGAAGCAAGGAATTAAACTATTGTATTAAGATGCCACAGGACTATAATATAAGTTGATTATGTACGGTACCATGTTAATAGGTTACACCAATGTACCTGCGCAGTCTTTTGTTCTTCTTCCTTAGAGGTCCGAAGAATATTAGTAAGTAGCTTGTTACAAGTTATATGGTGCAAGTTCCAAAGTCTCGCACAGCACGTTTCGCCTCTACTTTCATAGTACGAACGGCCAAACTATGGAACTCTTTGCCAGGCTCCTTGTTCCGCGAGACGTACAATCTTCCGATGTTCAAGGCGAGAGTGAACTGGTTTTTGATGGGTGAGCGCGCTCCATCGTAGACTGTGATATCGCTTACCATCAGGTGAATTGCAGTCAAGCGCAAACCCATATTGAATAAAAAAAATTAAACAAGCTAGTTTTACTAAGTCATCTGTTTATTAAAACAGACTTGTATAGTTGCTCTTATCAAAATACTGTTTTTAATTAGTCATGTTCCATTGCCAAATAACTAGCAGGGAATTTGCATAATTAATACATAAGTAAAAATAATAAGTAAAATTAAGAGTGTATTTTAATTTAAGATTATTGTAGTCAAAATAAGATAATTTGTTTTTAAATAAATATTTGGTAAATGTATAAGTTTCATATTCTTTTTATTGAAATTGAGTAAGTATGAATCAAATTAAATATTTGGGTGTAGTACACAAGTAGTCTAGTTTTTGAGCCCAAAACGAAGTTGTTTAAATTACTTGCCCACTAACGCAGTTTTTTTTGTTTCAAAAGACATTTTATTTTCGGCAACCGATTGGTGGCGGTAAAACCATCATAATTAAACGCATAGATAAATATCACAGGCCGATCACGGGTAGCAGCGTCATCGTATCGAGGACCTACGCTCTGCGATCGGTAACCCGCCTTCCCAGTGGCGATTATAGGTACAGCCTCCAGAGAGAACAACTGGAGAGGCCTATGTATTATGTACTTGCCTAAAGCTTGCATAAATTGTACTGTTTGTCATAGAAACACACACTGACTTAAATATATAGTATAAATAAATAAATGTCAGACAACATCACATACATTGCTCTAATCCCAAAGTAAGTAACTTAAGCACTTGTGTTATGGGTATCAGAACAACGAACCACAAATAAATACTTAAATGCAAATTATAAACACCTAGACTTAGCCTTCTCTTAGGCTTTTTACTGGTAAAAGACAACTGTCTGGACAAGGGAAAGCATATTATTTTACTACAATATAAAACTTTCTGTAAATTAACTGTACTTTGATCTCAGATGTCCTTAGAACCTCAGTCTCGGCTTTTTTTATAGTAGCTCGACATAATGGCTTCCCTACGCCTGATGGAAAGCCAAAGAGAAGCCCAAGTCGCTGTGACAACTGGCAAGTAACTGGTTAGTTACCTGTTAGTTGTCACCGCCATGCCGGCCCAATCCTAACCCCCCCACGAGCTCCGACTCACCGGCAGAAACACGACCCGGAGGTCATTTGGCTGCGGTATTCTATATGGTGGAGGTCCTTCCCCGGACGGGCGGCTCAATTCGAGCGAAGAGTCGCTATGCCCTACCTCTCTTACTGGTAAACTTTTTACTGGTAAAAGACAACTGTCTGGACAAGGGAAAGCATATTATTGTACTACAATATAAAACTTTCTGTACATTAACTGTACTTTGATCTCAGATGTCCTTAGAACCTCAGTCCCGACGTGTCTCCCGTAACGGCGTCTCGCGATCCATCACAGCGGCTTAGCGGCACGTGCCGGCGCGCTGTAGCCGGATTATGCCGCTGAGGACATCTTTTTGTTGGCACACGTGACGAGAACTCGCTGAGGAATTTTTATGTTAATATACATCGGAGACGCCGAGCGTAGCGTTTCCATACCGCGCTGAGCATTCTACAGCAACTTTTAACTTGCGAGCTAGTCAGGTCCATCATCATCATCATCAGCCTATCGCAGTCCACTGCTGGACATAGGCCTCACCGGTTGTTCGCCACTCAGGGCCAACATCTGGAGGATATACCCATAATCGCCACGCTGGGCGCCTGCCCTGACAAATGAAGGGGTAGCTAAATGCAACGGACCGATGACAGGCGGCAGCGTCATTGGAGCGAGGAGCTGGGCCCTGCGATCGCCAACTCGCCTGCCCAGCGTGGCGTTTATGTAAAACCTCCAGATGTTTGACCTAAGTGACGAACAACGGACGAGACCTATGGACTGCGATAGGCGGTTCAGCATCATCTTCATCATCAGCCTATTGATAGGCGGTTGATGATAATAAATAACGAATACGAAGAAGACAGCGATTGATAGAGACCTAGACCAGCCGTGAGATGTCTTTGGTGACCTTCCACGTCTCACCGTACAGCAACATGGCTTTAACATCGTACCGGCATATTTTTAGCTTAACTTAGGTCAGTTTCCAAGATTTCCTCACGGGAGGAAGCTGCCCGAAGATGACTCTTTACCACAAGACATAATTATTGTTTTTTTTTATAGTAGCTCGACATAATGGCTTCCCTTCGCCTGATGGAAAGCGAAAGAGAAGCCCTAGTCGCTGTGACAACTGGCAAGTAACTGTAAAGTTACCTGTCAGTTGTCACTGTTATGCCGGCCCAACCCTAACCCCCCATGAGCTCCGGAATTCCTACTCACCAGCAGAAACACGACCCGGAGGTAATTTGGCTGCGGTATTCTATAGGATGGAGGTCCTTCCCCAGACGGGCAGCTCAATTCGAGCAAAGATTCGCTGTGCCCTACCTCTCATTAGTCATATTATCAAAATTAAGAGAGGTAGCGCATAGCGAATCTTCGCTCGAATTGAGCCGCCCGTCCGGGGAAGGACCTCCGCCCTATAGAATACCGCAGTCAAATGACCTCTGGGTCGTGTTTCTGCCGGCGAGTAGGGTTTCCGGGGCTCGTGGGGGGTTAGGGTTGGGCCGGCATGGCGGTGGCAACTGACAGGTAACTGACCAGTTACTTGCCCGTTGTCACAGCGACTTGGGCTTCTCTTTCGCTTTCCATCAGGTGTAGGGAAGCCACTATGTCGAGCCACTATAAAAAAAAAAGTAAGTAACTCTTTAAGGGTTGAAATACTTCTACGAACAACTTCACAATTACCAAACAAGAAATATGCCTACTTTTGAGTACAATGCGAACTTATTCATTATACTAAGCGTAATGTATAATTATTCTGGTAATACGGATGAGAGGCTCATTATCCTAATAAGCTCCATTTGTTTGCATACCCAGAGTCAAGTTTCAGGAGTGGAGGTAATGAGTCCCTGTGATAAAACATGCCGCGGTTAAAAAGTGGGTGGGGGGGGGGGCGTAAAGTGTTTACCTACTAATGCTAGCTTTCGCCTCCCGACTCCGTTGAGCCACGTGCGGGCTTACATTGTATGCTATGCTTATACTATTTATACTAGCACAGCATCCAATCGCCTGATGTAAAGGGATGTAAGGGAGCGGCCTATCATCTTTTCACTCCAAACCTACCTCACCTGCCCATGGTGCATCCTGCCGAACAACAAACGAGGCGCTGGCAACCGACTGGTAGCGGTATAACCATCACAATTGATGGCGTAGCTAAATAGCACAGCCCGATGACTGGTAGCAGCGTCACCGGAGCGAGAAGCTGCGCCCAGCGATCGCCAACCCGCGTGCCCAACGTGGCGATTATGGGTATATCCTCCAGATGTTTGCCCTAAGTGGTGAGCAACTGGAGAGGAGTATGTTCAGCAGTGACGGAAAGAGAGACCCAAGTCGTTACGACAAAACGGACAAGTAATCAAAACTATCACTTGTCAGTTGCCACCGACAGATCCTGCTACGTGCTGATAGATCTAAATAATATGAATAAATAAATATCAGACAACATCACATACATTGCTCCGATCCCAAGGTAAGTAGTTTAAGCACTTGTGTTATGGGTATCAGAACAACGAAGGTACCACAAATAAATCTTAATTTCTTCTTAACTAATATTATAAAGCTGAAGAGTTTGTTCGTTTGTTTGAACGCGCTAATCTCAGGAACTACTGGTCCGAATCGAAAAATTCTATTTGTGTTGGATAGACCATTTATCGAGGAAGGCTTTAGGCTATATAACACCACGCTGCAACTATTAGGAGCGAAGAAATAATGGAAAATGTAAAAAAAAAAAAGGGGCAAAAATAACTTTTCCACGCGGACGAAGTCGCGAGCACAGCTAGTTTAATATAAAAGCGATCGGCAGATATCCTGGAGCTTACTCTATCAAATATTTTGTTCAAACTGGAACGCGAATGTGCTGCCAGATACAACACAGGGTTGGCAATATGATGCGGATCTCAATGGCGCAATGGTTAGACTAGACTCATTAGTACCGGGCTCGATTGCCGGTTAAGTAAATTTTGCAATCTCTGGTCTAGATAACTATTCTGAGAGATATCCCCGTCATAATCTAGTACTCACTGTACAAGGGAAAACCTTAGTATGAGATTAGATGGTTGGTGTGAATTGTCTCTTAGAAAATGCTCGATCGGAGCATTGGGGCAATGGTTAGAGAGAGCGGTTCGCCTAGTGTGTAGATATGCCGAAAGTTTCGGGTTCAATTTCCGATTGGGTGAATTTAGGAAATGATTTTTCCTAAATTGTCTCGGGTCCTGGTGTTCTCAGAGACGAACCCAGTCATTATCTGAAACTTATAGTACCTAAATATCCTAACTTTCTGACACATTTTTTTTTGTCTGGTACTTTTGTATTTATTTTAGCTTTATTTCTTTCATTGGGTTTTTCATATACATGTTCTTTATCGAATAAATCTATTTTATGTTATTGTACCTACGTACATTGGTTATAGCAAATCTGAAGGGCCAGCCCTACTCCACAATAATATCAAAGTGCTTACTATCTTTTATTAACGTTCATGGCATCTTTGCTCGCGAAAGACGAAATAAAATTTAAAACAATGCTTATAAAATTTAAGCACCTCCTCTCTCCTCTGCCAAACTCATCTCATTATGTCGCTTTACTTCTTTGGTTTAGCGGCAGCAACTTCCGTCCAAGGACTAAGAGGCCCCGGCTTCGAATTCCTGGTCAAAAACGTACTGGGTTTTTCGGTAATAAATAAATAACCAAATGTAAAGGATGTAAGGGAGCGGCCTATCATCTTTTCGGTCCAAGCCAACCTCACCTGCCCGTGGCGCATCCTGCCGAACAACAAACGAGGCGCTGGTAACCGATTGGTGGAGGTAATCATCACAATTGAAGACGTAGCTAAATACCACAGACCAATGACGGGCAGCAGCGTCATCGAAGAAGCTACGCCCTGCGATCGCCAACTCGTCTGCCCAGCGTGGCGATTATATCCTCCAGATGTTTTTCCCTAAGTAGCGAACAACTGGAAAGGCCCATGTCCAGCAGTAGACTGCAATATGCTGATAATGATGATGACATATTATACAAAAAAAAACATCTCATATCCATACCAGCCCTCCACTTCAAAATGCTATTTATTGCTCCCAAACATCCGACATTCACATATTCCTCTCCCCTTTTACTTACACGGTTTCACCAATATGCAAGAATCAATACACAACCGGTTTTTAATAATTCAACATTTCACCTCTAGTAATGGCATTATGCTTCATTTCCTCTTGCACTGAAGCGAATCCGCCATATTTTTTCCTTTTCTGTCACGATGTTTGTATTAAGTGTGCTTGCAAACAAAATTATAATTTGTTTTATGAATAAGCAAATATTCCCTTTGACACTCGATGTAAAGGAAAGATTTCCGACGGAAAATGTTCGTATCATTAAAATTGTTCGCTGGCGAGATCTTTTGATTTATTATTATCAGTCGAGTGACCGACAACTACAGTATGGGATAGTATTCGATTGACCATAAAATATATGGTTTAATATACAAGGCATATTATTCTTGATCTGGTTGGAGAGTTTTAGTCTGGTACAATAAATAAATAAATAACCCAAGACATGCCACGCTGGGCCACAAAGCGACACCTAGCCCCAAACTAAGCCAAAGCTTGTACTATAGGTACTATACAACTGATAAACTTACTTAGATACATTTTTTTTGTAAATAAATACATATTATACATAGAAAACACCCAGACCAATACAAACAGACATGTTCATGAACACAAATGTTTGTACTGTGCGGGAATCGAACCCACGACCCTTGGCTCAGAAGGCAGAGGTCACTACCAAATGAGCCACCGAGCCTGTCCAACAATGGGGATTGTTAAAGAATACTAATAGTATTTAGTGGCCTGAAACGTAGTCTAAGTTATAGAACTCCATAGGGGAGATTCCTAATCTTGTTACGAATACTATCCGCCAGAGAAACCCCGCGCATTGTAGTATAATATTACGTTATGTCGCAAATAAGATTTGTGGAACCGTGGGGATCGTGGATAAGGTAAGATTTGAGGAACCTCGCAAGGAGGTAAAACGCAGTCATCTACCAACTAATTTAACTTCGGCTAGTAGGCCAAAGAATCAGGCAATTCAAAGTATATTGAGAGGCGAGCATTGACGCTTTTGAGATGTGGCTTTTATAAAAGAACAGATAACCGCTCACTGGAACCCTAATAGGGATTTCACCCACGGCGTTATGTAGGTAGGCTTAAACAAACAGTGAACATTATTCAATAAATTTTTAATTTCAAACAAACACTCGCCTACCCATTTCATTACACTAAAATAATTTAATATCAAAGAAAAACGTCTAGAAAGTTCCATTATTACGAGAA
>CM062087.1:243366-273790 GCA_031163375.1 Conogethes punctiferalis | reverse complement strand
AGCCGAATGGTGACGGTATAACCACCACAGTGAAGGCTTTGCAAATACTACAGGCCGATGATGGGCGGGTTGGCGATCGCAGAGCAAGAAGTTCCGCTCTGCGATCGCCAACCCGCCTACCTAGCGTGACTTATGGGAAAAGCTTCAAGATGTTTCACCAAAATGGCGAACTAGCTAGTCTAGCTAGATGTCCTTCATTAGACGGCATGAGGCTGATAATGGCTGATAGTGGCATGCAATAAAGATTACCTACCTATCTAAAAAAACTACCAAGACACTTTATCACTATTAACATACCAAGAAGTTTAGTTCCTCGTTCCAGCCCCGTACCATCAAGTTATGGAATACGCTTCTAGCTCATGTATTTCCTTCCTGTTACAATCCTGGGTTCTTTAGGCGGGACGTGAAACAGTGGCCTTCAGGGTATGGGCGACAGGCGCGGTGGGCTTGTCCTACTGCTCGATCTACTTATCGATCTAAAATTTGGACCTTACGACCGCTTACAGGTGGAGAGGTTACCCTGAACGCTATTTTTATAAATATAAATATGTAATGTGCGGCAAAACCACCATTAAAAGTAAGCTTATACATTTTCACGGGACGCTAACCTGTCTCCCACGTCTGACAATAAAGCGAAACCCTATCCCAGCCCATCAAGATTCCAAATGCGCTGCGAACCGGGAAGATCTAGCTCCATGGCACTCTAAGAAATTTAAGCCGTGTTTAAGTAAAGCCGCTTAAATAATACATCAGCCGTGTAAAATATGCGCGGATCGAGTCATATATTAGGTGCCGGCGTTTGGTGCGTGTAGGGTTGCCGGCGTGCTGCCAAGCTGTTGCCATAATATCTCGCATGATTGCTTTGTTAATGTATAGGTAGTTGTTGCAAGAGCCACCCAAGAACTGAAAGGTCCTGAATCCGAATCTCGGGTAGAGCCAAAATATCTTATTAGATTTTTCTTTCCCGTGTCCCGTGGGTGTAAAAGACAACTAAGGGAATATCATGATCATCATCATCATCAGCCTATTGCAGTCCACTTCTGGACACAGGCCTCTCCAGTTGCTCCCCACTCAGGGCAAACATCTGGAGGATATGCCCTTAATCGCCACACTGGCAGGCGGGTTGGCGATCGCAGGACGTAGCTTCTCGCTCCGATGACGCTGCTGCCTGTCATCGGCCTGTGCTATTTAGCTGCGTCTTCAATTGTGATGGTTATACCGCCACCAGTCGGTTGCCAGTGCCTCGTTTGTTATTCGGCAGGATGCACCACGGGCAGGTGAGGTTGGCTTGGAGCGCAAAGATGATAGGCCGCTCCCTTACATCCTTATAAGGGAATATTGGCCGCGGTTTTTAGTGGGTATTCTACGTCTCGCTTCCATCTAGAGGCTGAGCGAGTCCCACATACTCTACTGCCCCCCGGTAGCCGGGATGCGTAAATGCATTTGCCCCGTCCGGCGAAACCAAACTAGCAAAAAAAACTTGGTAATTTAATTTATGACGTTTAAAAACCAAACTACTGTCTAGATCTCATTCAAACCAATTTTCGTTAGTAGTTTGCATAGTCTATTACTATGCAAACTCATATTTTTTTTTTCAGTTTTATCATGCCCATATTTTAGAAGTAGCGGGGGGGGGGGGAGTCACACATTTTCATTCAGAAACCTCATAATCATTTTCAAATACCTATCCATAAATACACCACACGTATAGGTGTGATGAAAATAAAATTTATGAGTTCCAGTTCTATGTATGGGGAACCCCAAAAATATTGGATTTTTTTCTGATTTTATTTTAAAATCTTAATGCGGTTTACAGAATACATCTACGTACCAAATGTCAATAATGTAGCTCTTCTAGTTTCGGAATAAACAGGCTGTGACATACGGACGGACAGACAGACAGACATGACAAATCTATAAGGGTCCCGTTTTTGCCATTTTGGCTACGGAACCCTAAAAAAGCAAAAATCTTGGATCCTACTACATTTTTCATATTATTGGCGTGGATGGCAGATGAACAAGAGATCCATCCATCTGATGTTAAATGGTTATCCACTTAATGGTTGTCAATCTCTTGCAGTCCACTGCTGGACATAGGCGAGATCGGCTCTGCCAGCCCTACACGCAGCGCGGGAGACACGGCACAAGCCGGGCCCCGCCGGTGATATTTAACAGCCCGCGCGAACGTGCGCTGGGCTGCACATTGCTGATTGAAGCCTGGGGCTTGATCACAACATGATTTGCGAGTGAGTCGGTGACCTTGTGGTTAGACTGTTGACTACCATATTTTTTTTTAGACTGTACGGCTAGTCCTCAAGTTAAAGGTCGCTCAGCGAGCTATGGAAAGGGCTATACTCGGCGTCTCTCTCCGGGATCGTATCCGAAACGAGGTGATCCGGCAGAGAACCAAAGTCACCGACGTAGCTCAACGGATTAGTAAGCTGAAGTGGCAGTGGGCTGGCCATATTAGCCGCAGAACCGATAACCGTCGGGGTAAACGAGTTCTGGATTGGAGACCGCGTCTCGGCAAACGTGATGTAGGACGCCCCCATTCCAAGATGCAAGCGATGCAATTGCCAAAAATAAGGCTGTGATTCTATTCTTTATCCGTTACCGATAAGACAACAAAAATGTTCACCTTTAGATTCCGCGCATTAGACCTCAGCCTTACAAAATGTCATCAAGGTCGTCCTTTGTCCCAATTTATCCTCTAGAAAGCCTTACAAGAAAGGGATATTTTTATCTAACAAGTACAGAGCAGGCGTAGCTGGAGAGGCTCACCAGAGATATGTATCAAGGATAGAACGGTCGTGCAAAGGCGTGAGTCTGCGTAAGCGGACTGCGCTGGTGGTGGCGGGGTGTAATGGTTCATACCAAGATCCCACGTCACCATCACCCAAGGCGCGTTGACGGTGCAGACCGGGGTTTTTTAGTGGGTATTCTCCGTCTCGCTACCATCTAGAGGCGGAGTGAGTCCCACATATCCTGCTGCGTCCCCGAGTAGCAGGTATGCGTAAATGCATTTTCCCCCGGTGCAACAAAAAAAAGGCGTGACTTTTGGCGATTAGCAAAACGTCAGTTCCTTAACTTGGAAGAGTTTCATATACAATACGCGTTCTTAATGTATTCTTCAGCGATAATTTCAAGAAGGACGCGTGATCTTGTCGATCGTGGTCTCGATCGTATCTGTGATCGATAGTGGCAGCTATTTTAAATGGGATCATCATCAGCCTATTGCACTCTACAGCTCGACATCGGCCTGTCCGGTCGTTTGCCACTTTGAGCAAACGACGGGAGTGATGCGACGAATTTAATCTCATTCTACCCACTGTTGTCTAAAGACCTCTACTTTCAACCGAAATACGGGGGTATTAAAATGTAAAAATAATTTTAAAAAATTTGGATGTAAATTAAGTAAATCCAGGTGCAGTACAAAGTTCACCGGTTTAGTCTACACTAATATTATAAAGAGGAAATTTGTATCTATATTTGTTTGTTTGTATGTTTGTAATGAATAGGCTCAAAAAGTACTGGGCCGATTTAAAAAAATCTTTCACCAATAGAATGCTACATTCTTCCAATTTGACATAGGCTACATTTCATTTTGAAAAAAAATTAGGGATCCTTGGTAAAATTTGAACAATATAATTGTCTACCCCGTGCGAAGCCGGGACGGGCTGCTAGTTATTACTAATAAACAGGGTGCTTGTTTGAAAACAAGCCGTGATGTATGTTCTATTCTTGATACATCTCCGCAGAGCTCACGGACAATAGGCCCCGTTACTGCACATCACCGCGCCCATCTATCACTGCTGGGCTGATCGATCTCCAGCCAAATTGTGTAACGCGCCAGTTATTCAATTTAACGTTATACACACTCAAACTGTATACAGCGACCAATGACTTGTCGAATTGCCTGTTTAGGTAGTTAGTTTATAAATGTACGAGTAAACTGATTTAGAAGCAGAAGTCAGCGGCTTTTATAAGGATTTTTTTTTTATAGTGGCTCGACATAATGGCTTCCCTACGCCTGATGGAAAGCGAAAGAGAAGCCCAAGTCGCTGTGACAACGGGCAAGTAACTGGTCAGTTACTTGTCAGCTGCCACCGCCATGCCGGCCCAACCCTAACCCCCCACGAGCTCCGGAAACCCTACTCACCGGCAGAAACACGACCCAGAGGTCATTTGACTGCGGTATTCTATAGGGTGAAGGTCCTTCATCAGACGGGCGGCTCAATTCAAGCGAAGATTCGCTATGCCCTACCTCTCTTAAAATTATTAGGGTAGGGATTAGGGTAGTGAGCGCTTGTCTCCAACTCGCCTTATGTTAAATGTTGTAAAAGCCCGCGAAACACTCATCTATACATATAATAAATTTATAGAATGGTCAATTCTGTACATGAAATATATTTACAAAATTACTATCAGGGAGTGATTAGTAATCGATACTAATGCCAAAAATACAATCAGTAAAATTTTTGTCTGTCTGCCTGTCCATCTGTCTGTCTGTCTATCTGTCTTAAAATTTAGGCACCATTTTATTGAAGTCCGTTATTTCTGAAACCCGATATCCACGCGTGCGACGCCGCTGGCACAGCTAGTACCTAGCTAGCTAGCTAGTAACACTGTTGATTATAATCAATTGCCGACAAGGGATTCGAACTGAAACCTTATAACCTCGCTACCACTAAACCAACAAGACAAGCAAATAAATAAACAAACATAACACGTTCCACCCGCCGGATCCGAAAAGCTGTTTCTATCGCAACGATCAACCGAGCTCGTTTGAAAACTAAAGCCTATTTCGCTCGGCTGTAAACCTTATTTACCGATCGCAATGAGCTTATGCTAAACTCGTGTTATTGCTGATCTGATAACGGACCAATTATTCCAGCGAGCCTAAGGGAGCTTTACGATACAAGCTCGGCTGCATAAAACTATGCAAAGCTGACAAAAATTTGCCAATGATATAACCGCGTTGCTTCCGAATTTAGAATAGCAACATCTCATTAGAAAGTAAACTATTTCAACGTTTTTTTTATAGTGGCTCGACATACTTCGCTACGCCTGATGGAAAGCGAAAGAGAAGCCCAAGTCGCTGAGACAACGGGCAAGTAACTTGTAAGTTACCTGTCAGTTGCCACCGCCATGCCGGCCCAACCCTAACCCCTCACGAGTTTCGGAAACCCTACTCACTGGCAAAAACACAACCCAGAGGTCATTTGGCTGCGGTATTCTATAGGGTGGAGGTCCTTCCCCGGATGGGCGGCTCAATTCGAGCGAAGATTCGTAAGTTTCTTTAATCGGTTTTGTAGAAGACGACCAAGAGAATATCAGGAAACGGGCAGCAGCGTTTACCACGGTAAAAAAACCTACTGCGATTACCAACCCACCTGCCAATAAATCGTAGCTTGGCAGAGCACGTCTCAAGTGGAATAGCATCCTAATACAAACCCTGCCGATCAACGCTTATTTCAGCTTCATTCGCTTGTACAAATATATCTTCAAGAGATAAAATATTGTTTAGTTTAGATATACCTAGTACCACAGTGTACTGGCCTCCCTTTCACGGATTAAAAGTGAAAAATATTCCGAAGTCCCTGTGACAACACATAAATAAATAACCCAAGACATGCCACGCTGGGCCACTCAGCGCCACCTAGTCCCAAACTAAGCCGAAGCTTGTACTATGGGTACTAGACAATTGATAAACTTACTTAGATACATTTTTTTTGTAAATAAATACAAAACACCCAGACCAATAGAAACAGACATGTTCATGCACACTAATGTTTGTACTGTGTGGGGATCGAACCCACGACCCTTGGCTCAGAAGGCAGAGGTCACTACCAATTGAGCCACCGAGTCACATACATAAGTAACTAAATCAATCACTTGACACTGGTAACGCTGCTGCCCGTCATAGGCCTGTGGTATTTAGTTACGCCTTCAATTGTGATGGTTATACCGATACCAGTCGTTTGCCAGCGCCTCGTTTGTTATTTGACAGGATGCACCACGAGCAGGTGAGGGTGGCTTGGTGTGATAATATGTTGGATTACATCCCAAAATTATATATCTGTAAGGGAGCGGTCTATCATCAATTCACTCCAAGCCAACCTCACCTGCCCGTGATGCATCCTGCCCAATAGCAAACGAGACGCTGGCAACCGACTGGTGGCATAACCATTGCAATTGAAGGCGTAGCTAAATATCAGACCGATAACGGGCAGTAGCGTCACCGGAGCGAGAAGCTACGCCCTGCGATCGCCAAGCCGTCTGCCCAGCGTGGTGATTATGGGTATATCCTCCATGCGAACAACTGGAGAGGCCTGTGTCCAGCAGTGGACTGCAATGGGCTGATGATGATGATATACGTAAGCCTGTTGTGGCCTCGCATCACATCTGATTTACAGCTTTTTGTAAACGTGCTGTCGTGTTTTAACGGCACATTTTAATTTCGCGCGACTGATTTATGCAAATAAGGCGAAAATCGCGATACTGTCCGCCCACAGAAACAAACCATTATAGACCGGACATTGCGCCTTATTTTCAAACAATCCATCGTATTAACAACACAAGTTTGTTGAAGCAATCGAAGTGTTCGTCTTAGAAACAAAAAACACTCGACGGATTTAGAAACTTGGTACTATTCTTCATACTCCTGGGCAGGTTATGGTATACTTTTCATCACGCTACAGTCAATAAGAGCAGAGCAGTGAAGGGAAGTACTTTTATCTGTAGGTATGTTTGAACGCGCATCACGCGAAAACTATTGCATGGAATTGAATGCAGTTTTCACCAATGTATTGCTAGAGGTCTAACTTAAAATTTTATGGATGTCCATTATTTTTATTAGAAATACGAAAGTTTGTTGTTATGGATTGGCTACTCTTTCATGTATATCAATATTTTGATAGCTCATGTCTACATCAGATTAACACTTTGGCTGTCATGCTAAGTCCTACTAATTATAAATTCGAAAGTTTGCTTGGATGGATGGAGCTCATCAGATTAACACATTCTCGTAGGCTTTATCACAATTTTCACCGACTTTCACGCGTGCAAAGCCGTAAACTGCGGTTATTTACAATAATGCAAGATAGTCGCTTTTAACGACAAAAGCCGTTCTACCCTATATATTTCTGTGGTCCCTCAGCGGCAGACGCGATTAAACATTTACTGATTTAATAAAGCACAATAAAGCGGTCCAAAGGTGCGAGCCGTGATGACTCGGCGCCCGTTTGGCCCGGTTAACGGGTATTATGCCTTAATTAATAGTGCCAATAACAATTTAAGTAAATATACAGTGAAACTGGCCATTGTTCACGAATGAATCATAGTCTAGTGAATCATCATCAGCCTATTGCAGTCCACTGCTGAACATAGGCCTCTCCAGTTGTTCGACACTCAGGGCAAACATCTGGAGGATATACCCATAATCGCCACGCTGGGCAGGCGAGTTCGCGATTGGCCCGTCATCGGTCTGTGGGATGTAAGGGAGCGGCTTATCATCTTTTCACTCCAAGCTAACCTCACCTGCTCGTGGTGCAACCAGCCGAATAACACGAGGCTCTGGCAACCGGCTGGTGGGGTATAACCATCACAATTGAGGGCGTAGCTAAATACCACAGGCCGATGACGGACAGTTACGCCCTGCGATTGCCAAGCCAGTGTGGCGATTATGGATATATCCTCCAAATGTTTGCCCTAGATAGCTAACAACTGGAGAGGCCTATGTCCAGCAGTGGACTGCAATAGGCTGATGATGATGATGATGTTCAGAAAAACAAATCTCAACGAGCAAGAGTCGGACTCGATGCGAATTTTTGTTCTCATCTAGTAAGACTGGAGTATTTATAATCTTACTCGTTCGGAAAAACAAATCTCAACGGGCAACAGAACTTGATGCGAATTTATTAGGCGTTAGTTTAAGTAATGAATAATGATTTGCTTTCCGACCGAGTAAGACTACACAGCCAGTTAATAGGCTAATAGGGTCCTGTTTTTACCCTTTGGATCCATAAAAACACATGAAAAATAATAACTTTTAAGCTTTCGCGTTGCATAATATAATAATATATAACTAGCGGGATTTAACGCGCATACCTTTTTTTAATGAAAAATAACTTTTTACGCCCAAAATGATAAAGATCACTTAACCAAATTCGTGGAATCCGCTACACCGTTGCGTTCGTCCGCTCAACCCTCTTTTTTTATCTCGACTAAACTTTTTGCCCAACTAGAGAGGGCCGGTTGTTTTTCAAATGATAAATAGGCGACGGATTAACGTTCGGACGGCGTGATAAGCAGGCGACAGGGTCGCGGGTTCGGTTGAAATCTTACTGTTGAATTTTTTTAGGCAACAGCCAAATGACAAATTACGTGGGCCTTGTAATTTTTGGACATTGAAAACAAAGGAAAATATCGTAGCCGCGACTAGAGGACAGAAGTATGCATATAAACACCATTGTATTGGATTTCATCACTCTCATAATAAACGAGTCCTGGAGTGGAGACCGCGTTTCGGCAAACGTAGTGATGGACACCCGCAACTCTAACCGGGTTTAGGGTCGCTGCCGGCCTTTTAAATATGAATACGCTCTTTTCTTGAAGGTTTCCAAGTCGTAGTTGTTCAGAAAGACTGTCATACTCTCAAAAAGCACCCTTCTTCTGGCACAGTCGGTTAAAATTAGCGGCCAAAGCACCCATTTAAAACACAATGTACAATAACCATAATACAATCCGCGGCGACCGCAGACCGCAGAAGTTCCAAACCAAAAACTAAACTTTATCAAAATACAAAGTTATTTAATATAAATTATTTAACTTAACCTCTTTCCCAATTAAATCGGCAGCGAGACAGCGGAGCGGAGCGGACCGAACGGCGGATCTTAAAGTATTAATTGCATATTTCAATAGAAACGTTCTCGGGTTCGAGTTATTTCTGCTCTTGTACGGATCTTAGGTCGGGGGCAAGTTTGCGAATTTAGTCTCATTATTTAAGAAATGAAATAGGTACATTTAAATGGGATGTAAGGGAGCGACCTATCATCTTTCAACCTCACCTGCCCGTGGTGCATCCTGCTGAATAACAAACGAGGCGCGGGCAACCGACCGGTGGCGGTATAACCATCACAATTGAAGGCGTAGCTAAATACCACAGACCGATGACGGGCAGCAGCGTTACCGGAGCGAGAAGCTACGCCCTGCGCTCGCCAACCCGCCTGCACAGTGTGGCGATTATGGGTATATCCTCCAGATGTTTTGACCTGAGTGGCGAACAACTGGAGAGGCCTATATCCAGGAGTGGACTGCATATACACATACATTTACACATCCCCGTGGCCCTCGAATATACGGTGGGGTATGTAGGTCCATATACCGAATGCAAAATAGGCACTATTATAAGGTGGAAGTTCCATAGACACGCGCAGCGCATTTCGCCTCTACTTTTGTTAGGCCTTAGTTTATCACCCTAGTTATTTTGGTGCGATAATAGGAAAGAATAGCAATCACTGTCTTATCGCATCCCACGAGAGTCATATATGAGACTAGCTGTGCCAGCGGCGTCGCACGCGAGGATATCAGGTTTCAAAAATAACGGACTTCCATAAAATGGTGCCTACATTTTAAGTTAGACCTCTAGCAATAAATAAATAAATATCAGACAACATCACATACATTGCTCTAATCCCAAAGTAGCTTAAGCACTTGTGTTATGGGTATAAGAACAACGAAGGTACCAAAAATAAATACTTAAATACAAATTATAAACACCCAGACACGGAACAAACACAAGTGTTCATCACATAAATGTTTGTTCCGGGTGGGTATCGAACCCACGACCCTTGGTTTAGAAGGCAGCACTAACAATTGAGCCACCGAGCCAGTCAAAATACATAAGTAGGTAAAAACTGCATTTAATTTCATGCAATAGTTTTCTCGTCATGCGCGATCAAACATACAGATAAAAATGTATCCCGTTTTCCCAACACTTCCCTTCACCGCATATCATATATGCTACCCCTTAAAAAGTGTATCCTTAGCCAACGTGTTGCCGTTAGTCGCTCGCGTGTCCCCGGCCTATTCCAACTAATTTCTCGTCCGTCCCAATCGGCTTACAACGGTCATTAAGTCGCCGACTGCGGACAGACATCCGACACAATGAACTTCTGTTCCGTTGCGAATTTACCAGCGTCGTAGCCTGAATGACGAAAATGTAGAGTTTTTTTTAATGTGGGACCTCATAATATCATCCCGTGGGTGTCGTAGAAGACGACTAAGGGAATATCAGGAAACGGTCAGCATTGATTACTTGGGTACAAATATAACCTTCTGCGGTCACCAACCCGCATACCAAGTGTGGTGGCATTTTTGGCATCAGTATCGATCACCCTATCACCCCCTGATAGTTATTTTGAAAATATATTTCATGTACAGAATTGGGATGATGACTAAAAAATAATTTAATGTCCATCAGATAGATTAATGAAAAATATTGGATACGTATTTTTTATTTTGCCTCTTGTTCAAAAACTTACGAAGATACATTGATTTTAAATGTCACATGACGTCACGTTAGAGTACAAAATATACTCTAACGTGACGTAGTTAGCCCCCACTCCGTAACTTTAATGCGCTATATCTAAGTATTTTCTTGTTATTTCGACAAAACAAAAAATACGGGTCTTATATTTTTTTATTATCTAAGAGACGGACTAATTATTTTCTTCATTTTCATACCTTGTCATCATCCATATTGACTTCTCTACAGATTTATTATAAGTACCTATAGATTAGGTGGTTACAAAAGATTTCACAAATGGATAAGTAGGTATTTTTTTATACGAAGCGCTTTCAGGATGAGCTCACTCCACCTGATGGTAAGCGGCTGTGAGGTCTAAAAGTTAGGTCGACAGGCATAATAGAACAAACCCATTACGCCTGTCGCCCTCACCCTGAAGGCCCACTAAGATGCTGTTTCATGCCCCGCTTAAAGAACCCAGGATTTTAAGAGGGAGGAAACACATGAGCAGGAAGGGCATGCCGTGACTTAATGGCACGGGGCAAGAACGAGGAACTAAACCTCTTGGTGCGCGCCACCATCTTCTCGATAGTGAAGGTAAATAAAAATCTTTATCAAGCTAGATTTTACATTGGTTAATATTATTAACATTAAACCGGCTTATACAGGCTGCTATAAAATGTTCAATATTTCAACTAAGTCATCTGCAGACGTTTTCCTAGTACTTTTTCAGTCCTGATTAAAACGTTAATTTGAAGTAAACACTGGCTCACAGCGTGTTTATTAAACTGTACAAGTTTGTTATTTGAATGAAAATAGTACCTACCTACTTTCTTTTTTAAATGAAAGTAGGTAGGTACTATTCAACTTTATTGAATAGCTCGAGTCCGGCTATATTGATGTTTTTTGGTGCGCGAGCGAACGCAGGACCGACGCGACGCGACGCAATAACGCGAAAACGCGCGTTTTGGTCACTAAAATACCCTGGTGTGGCTGAACTGCATATGCCAGGAAGGAGACTCTCTTTCTTTCAGAGACAACATTCTCATTTCAAACTCATCGACATTATTTTCTCCCCGTCTTTCACTGTTCAAGCTATTCGGTTTTTGATGTTTTCTTACTGTATCTTCTGATCTGTTATGTCTATGCCATATAATTTTAAAAAATAAGATGTTAATTATAAAATGTAACGAGAACAATTACGCTATTAATCTTAAATGTCACGTCTCACCCTTAATCAGCTTTTATTTCAAAACTTTTTTTATTGACTGGTCCATTGGCTCATTTAGTAGTGAACCCTGCCTTCTTACCCAAGGATCGTGGGTTCGATCCCCACCTGCGACATCATGTGATGCACTTCTGTGATTGTTTTGTGTCTCAGGTGTCTTTGTGTTTAGGTACATAATACGTTTGTGATACACATAACACAAGAGCTAAATCGAATTACTTTGACATCTTATCAATGTATGTGGTTTTTCCATTTATTTATATAAACACAAAAAATGAAATAAACTTTGTCACCAAAAGATCTCGCTAAGACCACCCTACATCTGTCAGAGTTTACATCTGTTACTCGCTTTGATATACAGACACTTTCCCTAAATAAACAGATGGGAGACGGGCAAAGGAACGGCCCCTGGGCGCCCCTAAATATTTACGCGGTCGATTATTCAAAACAAGGTTACCATTGAGTCTGGCCGTCTGCACTCGCCTCCTAATGGCTGCTGTAAGCCGATTGAAAGGGACAAATTAGTGTTACTAGACTGAATGTTGTATAGTTGAAACTTTTATTAACGGACTTACGCTACATTATTTAAGAAGAAGGGTTTAGTGGTAGTGAATGCTGCCTCTGATACCATGGTCGTGGATTTGACAAAGTACAAACATTTTTTTTTATCTTAAGTATATGGGTTTGCGCTTGACTGCGATTCGCCTGATGGTAAGCGATATCGCAGTCTACTATGGGACGCGCTCAACCAGCTAAAACCGGTTCACTCACGCCTTGAACGTCGGCAGATTATTAGGCAAACCAGGCCCGGACAGGTTCGGTGCCCTTTCAGACTTCCACTGGGCCCGGCCGGGTTGGAAAACATACCGGGTTGTATCAAATCAAATCAAATCATTTATTTGTGGAACATAGGTAGAACATTCATAAGATGGTATATTTATTATAGTATCACTATGTTTTGCCGTATAGGCATTCACATATTAATTAAAATAGGCATACTAATAACATTATGATTATTAAACATTTAAGACCAATAAAATTCATGTATCATAATTATATAGATTGCAGTCAAATTGAAATAAGATGTCAAGATGAGATGAAGAGTCAAAATAAATAATTATTAAATTAGAATGTCGGAATAAAACTATATTATTATGAGGCATGTCAATTACAATTTGTCATTTAAAAATTCAAATCTCTAAAGATTATATCTCTCGGGGAACAAGGAGCCCGGCAAAAAGTTCCATATTTTAGCCGTTCGCACTATGAACGTAGAGGCGAAACGCGCTGTCCGAGATTTGTGTGTATGATCATGTCTTTTGTATTGGTCTGGATGTAGCTTAAAATGCTCATTCACTTATTGACTGGTCAAGTAACACAATCCATTTTACAGGTACGTGTTTAAGAACATATTTAAAAAAAAGCTAGTTTCAAAACTCCATTAAAACCAATATTCTTTATTTAAGATGAGCTGAAATATCCATTAAACCCGTATAATTCCGCCATCAAGTAAAGCCATAACAATACATACTTCTGTATGTATAAACGTTGCAGTCAAACAGCTAATCAGTCGAAATATAAAGAGTCTAAAACGTCCGCTAGGCTTAGTTACAAGACTCTGTACTACTCCATCCAACCTTCATAGCCAAAAATGTCGCAACCAGAACTCTATTTCGAATCTTCGCTCGAATTGAGTCAGGTGAAGGACCTCCACCCTATAGAATACCGCAGTCAAATGACCTCTGGGTCGTGTTTCTGCCGATGAGTAGGGTTTCCGGAGCTCGTGGTGGGTTAGGGTTGGGCCGGCATGGCGGTGGCAACTGACAGGTAACTGACCAGTTACGTGCCCGTTGTCACAGCGACTGGGGCTTCTCTTTCGCTTTACATCAGGCGTAGGGAAGCCATTATGTCGAGCCACTATAAACAAAAAAAAACCTCCCATATGATGGAGCAAGAGCGTAGAGATTTTCTAAACTAAAATGTGGCCCTCTACTTAATTGTTTTATTTAAATGTGAAAATATTAACACCGGCACTTCATCTGTGAGCGAGTGCCGATTATTTGGCCGACTAGTCTGGTGATGAATCCGACAACTTATATTTGTATTCATAAAGATTCGACGGTTTCTGCTTGAGCCCTAGGCTGCCCCAAGTGGGAGGGCCAGCCGAGTCTGCCTTGCTAGGCAGGACAGCGCTGGTGGTGGCGTGGTGTGATAGTTTATACCAAGATCCCACGTCACCATCACCCAAGGCGCATTGTCGGGTTTTTTAGTGGGTATTCTCCGTCTCGCTTCCATCTAGAGACGGAGCGAGTCCCATATAACTTGCTGCGTCCCCGAGTAGCAGGTATGCGTAAACGGAATTTTCCCAAGTGCAACAAAGAAAATAGGAGAGGTTGGCTTGGAGCGAAAAGATGACAGGTCGTTCGCTTACATCCCGCAACAACGGTACTAACATTTTAACAAAAAAAAACACATATTAGTATTGATTGACGGATTGAACATTGTCCAGCTTTCATAATATTTTGTCAGCCTTTTCACAAACTATCTAATGTCACATTTCCGCTACAACATACATAGCGAGTAATCCCTCGTCCTAAACAGCGAACATAACAAATGGCGCGCGTTAGTTGAAGCCAAATTTAACGCGCGTCAATTAATTAAGGCGGCCTCTTATTGGCTCATTTTGGAGCCGGACGTGACGTCATCAAGCGTTAGAGACTGAAATTGCATATTTTGTTTTGTTTGTGTTTTTTTTTGTTTGATTTATCTGTTGTGGTATTGGCTTCTCTACCTACTATCACATTCAACATTTATCATTCATCCGATACCGTTGGGATTGGATTAATGATGAATGTGATAGATATGATTGACTGCCCCAATGGCTCATTTGGTAGTGCCTACTGAGCCAAAAGTCGTGGGTACGATTCCCGCACAGTACAAAGATTTATGTGTGTGAACATGTCTGTTTGTATTGGTCTGGGTGTTTACTGTGTATAATATATATTTATTTTAAAAAACGTATCTAAGTAAGTTTATCAGTTGTTTAGTATCGATGAGTAAATTAATAAAAAAACCAAGATATACCACGCTGGGCCACACATCGCCATCTAGCCCCAAACTAAGCTGAAGCTTGTACTATGGGTATTAGACAACTGATAAACTTACTTAAATACATTTTTTTGTAAATAAATACATATTATACATAGAAAGCACCCAAACCAATACAAACAGACATGTTCATGAACACAAATGTTTGTACTGTGCGGGAATCGAACCCACGACCCTTGGCTCAAACTGCAGAGGTCACTACCAAATGAGCCAGTCAAGAGCCATCGAGTGGCCCAGCGTGGCATGTCTTGGGTTAATTGTTTAATGTAGGTTAAAATCTTTCATTCATAAACATTCCTTACTACGGAACACATTATCTACTGAACCATAAAATATTTGGATTACCCAATCTGACAGCGACATACAAAACATTGATCCCACGTTTCAAACAGATAACATACGCGTTAGTTGAGCCAAATTTAACGGCGTGCAATTAGTTAAACGCTGTTATTAGTGGCACGTAACGAGTGCAGGTTAATTTTACGGCTTTTGAACGGTTAAGTGACGTCGTTAGATTGATGACGTCACGAGCTGTCGTCCAATCGCAACCACACAACTAGTGAAGCAAATATTGACAGATCTGTGTCGCTCGACTTTAATTAAGAGAGGTAGGGCATAGTGAATCTTCGCTCGAATTGAGCTGCCCGTCCGGGGAAGGACCTCCACCCTATAGAATACCGCAGCCTCTGGGTCGTGTTCCTGCCGGGTTGGGCCGGCATGGCAGTGGCAACTGACAGGTAACTTGTCAGTTGTCACACCGACTTGGGTTTCTCTTTCGCTTTCTATCACGTAGGGAAGCCATTATGTCGAGCTACTATTTAAAAAAAAATTGATTTCGCGTCGTTTGATATTACAATTTCGGCAAAATATGTTACATACTTTTTGCAATGACCATAGAATACTGTCTGTTCTTAATTTTGTCAAAGAAATTGTCATTTTGACATGACAGGTACTGACATCAAAGTAAATACGTAATCATCGGAAATTCACAACAAACAGTGAAATAAATATTTGTGAACCGTCGGCTTACTTTCAGGATAAAATTCTTTGGGAAATACTATAAGCAAATTGCTATAGCTAAAGATACGACTCTTTGAAACGAATACTAGAAAAAACATTCACGCTGACCAGAAGTCAGTACGGCATTGTATTTGGAGCGAAAAGATGATAGGTCGCTCCCTTACATGCCCCTTTTGAAGGTCCTTAAGTCGTATCCATTCGGAGAAATTCAGGCTCGGTGGCTCATTTGGTAGTGACCTCTGCCCTCTGAGCCAAGGGTCGTGGGTTCGATTCCCGCACAGTACAAACATTTGTGTTCATGAACATGTCTGTTTGTATTGGTCTGGGTGTTTTCTATGTATAATATGTATTTATTTACAAAAAAATGTATCTAAGTAAGTTTATCAGTTGTCTAGTACCCATAGTACAAGCTTCGGCTTAGTTTGGGGCTAGGTGGCGCTGTGTGGCCCAGCGTGGCATGTCTTGGGTTATTTATTTATTTATTTATTATGAAATCCTTATTTGAATTTCAGCGCATACAAAGTAGTGCTATCCTTGATAATTTTTTGTCTCGTAGTATTGGAAAGCGCATTAGTCCGGTCCGGTACCACATCGGGCATCATCAGTCAAGCCGAGTTACCGTCCGATCGGATTACGAGAGTGAAGTAGCAGAGCACACCTGTGTTTTTGTGCAATATAATTATCTACGGGAGCTGACCAATTTGACCAGATATGCCACCCAACCAAGACATGCCACGCTGGGCAACACAGCGCCATCTAGTCCAAAACTAAGCCGAAGCCTGGACTATGGGTACAAAACAACTGATATAAAAAAGCCAAAGAGAAGCCCAAGTCGCTGTGACAACGGGCAAGTAACTGGTCAGTTACCTGTCAGTTGCCACCGCCACGCCGGCCTGAGCCTAATCCCCCACGAGCTCCGGGAACCCTACTCACCGGTAGAAACACGGCCATACAACGCATCGTATGCCCTCTGAGTCTCTCCTCCGTGCTCCGAGTGATAAGCGCGGGGGCGCGAACCACTGAATGGGCCGTGACGGTGTGGTGGGTGCAGCCACGCACCCCGGAAGCCGGGGGTAGGAGTAATTGCCCTTCCCGGACCAGAAGTGCCGGCCGCTTGTCATCTGCGGCTAGCCACGGCAGGCAGGGATGTGGCCGTATGCTTCGGCGCTACCTGTGTCCCTGCTACTTGCTGCGAACTGGCGACACAGGGGGGTTCAGTGGGTATGCCCTCCCATTTTGGGAGGTGTGAGTCCCACAAACCATGCCGACTCCCCTCTTTAAAAAAATGGTATGTGTGAGTAATGTGATAGAAAAATCAATCGATTTATACATTTAATTAATGTAATCACTTTGAAATTGAAACCTACAATTGGAATTTGCGTGATCCACAATTTTGCTTTTTAACTTAAATTAATTCTTATTCGTTCACGATTACACATAAAATATTTTAATATTATTCAACGTTCGTAAGCGTAGCGTAATTCATACAAACAAAATCCAATTAGGGTATGCCAATCTTTGAGTAAGCAGCGAAATTGTGTTTCAAAAGAAAAAGTTTTAAGGTCATATTCTTGGAACGGCACAAAGTTTTTTTTTATACTTTCTGCTCTCGTATTATTAAAATAAATGTTAAGGCGAGGTGCAGACAATAATGTACGGCGAGCGCTCACTATTGTAAATCACAATGAAGTTCGCGGTGTGACTTTATTCTGGAAGAGTTTTTTATATTGCCTAAACATAGCTCGAAACAACACTTTTTCTGAATAGATTTTAAAAATCTCAAAGGCGAATAGTAAGATATTTTTTATAATTATACAACACTTCATCATCAGCTTATTGCAGTCCACTGCTGGACATAGACCTCTCCAGGGCAAAAGGATATACCTATAATTGCCACGCTGGGCGTAGCTGCTCGCTCCGGAAGCTGCTGCTCGTCATTAGTCTGTGGTATTTAGTTACGCCTCCAATTGTGATGGTTATACCACCACCAATCAGTTGCCAGCGCCTCGTTTGTTGTTCGGCTGGAGGCACCACGATCAGGTGAGGTTAACTTGCAGCGAAAAGATGATAGGCCGCTCCCTTACATCCCAACAGCTTCGAAGTCGCTACGACAATGAACAATTCGTACCCTTGGTAATATAACGCCACATCTGCAAAAAGTCAACTTTACAGGAGAGAGGTTTAAAGTTTGGGGCAGTGTATTTTTGAGCATAACTTTGTAGCGTTTAATGGAAACTTCATACAATTTCGCATGTATATGGAAGTGAATGAAACTAATTAAATGTGGTGTATTGCTTCTTATTTAATACATTATTTTTGAAAATAGTATGTCGGATGTGCACATGCGGCATTGTTTTACCAAGACCTAGCTAACGTATGTGCACATGTATCATTATTTTACGAAGTACCCCATGGTACATGTAACTATATGTCATTTTTCTACAGAAAAAAAGTCAACAGTATTAGGTCGTATGTCCATTAATCAGGAAATTTCTTAGTTAATTTACACATCTCTGGTCTAATAACTTTCAAGACTAACATTATAACTTAATCCTGCCTAACAAAGCACGTCTGGGTTCACAATAACCTACGTTAATCATAAAAAAAAGACGAAGGACTTGTAAGTTTGTATGTCCGGAACGTTATGGATAGTAGGTAATTGTAAATTTAAAAAATACAATATCTGAGAATATAACATTTTCTGTATTATAATCTTCCTAATTTATATACCTGCATGTGTAAAAACTAATAAATACAATTTTTTATCTTGCTCATACATTGAAACCTTCATTAAGTACAATATAATGCTATCACAGATGCAGATAACAGCCCTTGAAGCACAGCACTTTTGAACTAAATCACAATTTCTTTATGTACTCTCTTTTCAATATAAAATTACATCCCAGCTTTGAAAACTCATCATCGACGTCAATTCTTAACATTTTTCAAGACGAAGTTAATGTACCCAAGCACACTCTGAGCATTTCAGTTGTGGAGATTTTTGTAATGGCTAACTTTGTGCTAAACATGATCAGCATATGAGTTTTAAAACACAACATCTCTGTCTCAAAAACTTATTGCCTCTAATAAAATATAAAACGAAACTACGTTAGTAAAACATTACGAGGATATTTGCTCAGGCCCATCAACATTTAATTCCGCTACCAGATACACCTTCAGCAGCTACATCTGTTACGCCAATTCCTTTAAAAGGCAACGAAAATAACACTCCTATGCTTCCCTCGGGTGGTAAAAATGATCAAGACGTGGTCTGTTCATGCTGTTATGAATGATAGCGACCAACCCGACTATGAAAATAGCACTACCGACGGTACAAACGAAACAAGCCTGAGAGGAGAAATAGGGCCGTGAAAGGCATTGGAGTAACAAATGTAGCTGCTATATCTGGCGGAGTTATGATGATGATGATCTCCACGACGTATCTGTCGACGTCGAACCTTGTAATTGAATAGAATTCCATTGAAAATCGTAATATAGACTCTTGCAAGGTTCATCTGCGTTTAAATTTATTTCAAGTTTACAAACAGTTGCTATGATGAAAGCCCACTCTCTCCTCTCAAGCCATCAGGATTCGGTAGACCAGTTTCCTGATACGACTGGTGGTAACTTGGAGATGCAGTGACAGTGTAATTACATAGATCCTGACTAGCGCCCTACAGGTTTATCACATTACCCTGTTATATCGCATGCAGTATCGACATAGGTTGTTACGGGGATTGGCCTGGGATAATTATAATGAAATGTTAGTTGCCTGAGACTTGTCCGTTTATCAGCAGAGTCACCACTTGCAGGTAAGGTTAGCTTGGGGGATTGGATGTTAAAGACTCCCCCTCAGACTCCAAATTATTCTGGCAGCGTTTTACATATATTTTATTGTAATTAATTTAATCAAAGGCAATTTTATTAAAGGCAGCTCATTTGTGACAAAGTGGTTTCGTGTGAAAACTCTTATGCTGATCATTTTAGTACAAAATTCGTCATTACAGCTTCCAGATGTTTGATGAAAGTGGCGAACAAATGGAGAGGCCTATGTCCAGCAGTAGACTGCGAAAGGCTGATGATGATGATGGTCTCGACTAGGGGTACGCGGTATATTCTTCAAATTGACTTTATCAAAGATTTCCTCATGAGGCCACATGCCCCTAACCTCCAGAACTATTTTCCAAACTGAAAATGGCATATTAAATAGCCTTCGTTACGTACACAGTATATTTTTTTACTCAAAATTCGTACTGTGTAAAAAGGAAAAGTTACACAAATTAGGTTCAAAATTTGTTAATAAAATTGCTTAGGTATGCTATAAAATAAATAACTAAAGATCTGTAATATTTGTCCAATAAACATGTCTTTTTTAGGCAGTTAAAGTTTTTTATAACGACGCATCTTAGACTATGACCTAATATAACGCTTCAAGTGCACATGCGATTCCAAAAGATGCATGATATAACGCAACATTTTCACAAGCGGCTATGAAGAGTTCAGACAACAATAACGCAAGTAAACATGAGACCAACCCTAAAAAACATGCGAATTAATTATAATTTATAGCATATCATATGCTTAATTAGTTTTTATAAACATTTTCATTGAAATACCAAAAGTCAATAAAAAATATCGCATATGATCATGCAACAGGTTATTTTATGGCAGTAAGTGCACATACAATTATTTTATACAAACATGTCCTAATAATGTTTAAAATTACTCAGCTTTGGGGCTTTTATTTCCCGCACCTATCGTTGTCAATTTTAATCCAATATACAACACACACTCATTATCCGGTAACACTGACGCGACTAACATTACGGCGCCGCGTGCGCAGCCCCGCGCCCGGACCAGCGTCGTACAACAACGAAGCATGTGCATTTGTAACATTATTTTACGATCACGAATGACTTACGTCATTTTCCGACTAAATTATTTCCAAAACTAAAAAAGATAAAAATAAAATTCTTTTCGTATAATATAAAACGCATCTTTTTAAGACTATTTAGTACGTAATAAAAGTACTTTTGACGTATGGGTACATGTTGCATTATATTACCATGGGTGCGAATTAACCAAATCAATCATGTGTCTTACTTTGCAGTCATGAGCGGTGTAAGCCGTTTGACGACAGACGGGCCGCTTACTCATCTTATTCTCAGCAATAAAGAAAACAAGTGTTAAACCATTTTACAATTGTGCACCAAAGTGCATAGTTTCACCGTAGAAAACATTCCTTAGCGTATAAAATTGTTCGGTAATAACTACTTTTCGTGTCGTTAAAATGTGTAACTTGCCCTCCTTTTATATTAGGGGATATTTTAAGCCGGGCGTGAACAAGCATCTTATGGGCAGGCATGGCGGTGGCAGTTGACAGATGACTAGACGATTAGTTGTTTGTTGTCGCAGCGACTTGGGCTTCTTTTTCACTTTCCATCAGGCATGTCGAAGCCATTATGCCGTGCAATTATAAAGAAAATGGGTTGGCCTTGCATCATAATGGGTAGGTAATACTTGGCACATTTTTAAACAAATAAACATTCATTGTATTCTAAATTCTGAAGATAATATTCCGAATAACCGCTACATCCCCGTCTCCAGAATACTCCCGCTGACAGGATGTATGACGGGCATGTTTCTGGATTAGCCCGGCGTTATGTCACGGGATTTTTACTTCGCTCCCTGGAAACGATATTTTCTACCGCGCATTATTCAAGCGTATCTATCTATTATGTATGTAGGTGCTTATTTGTTGTAAGATAATTTTTACTGTGTCAATAAATCATTACATCTTCTAACTATATCTTTATAGAAACAAAAACTACTGAACGGATTTTAACGAAACTTGGTACAATTATTCTTCATACTTCTCGGCAGGTTATAGTATACTTTTCATCACGATCAATAGGAGCAGAGCAGTGAAGGAAAGTGTTGGGAACGCGGGAGAGTTTTTTTATCTGTATGTTTGAACGCGCATCACGCAAAAACTATTGATGCGGTTTTCACTAATGTATTGCTAGAGATCTAACTTAAAGTTTAGGCACCATTTTATGGAAGTCCATTACTTTTGAAACCCGATATGCGCGCGTGCGACGCCGCTGGCACAGATAGTATAAAATAAAGTCGCTTTTGTTTTTTGTCTGTCCCTTTGTTTATATCTTTGAAACTACACAACGGAGTTTAATGCGGTCATAGTTAAATGATAGAGGAATGACGCAGTGACGGGCGGCAGCGTCACCGGAGCGAGAAGCTACGCCCTGCGATCGCCAACCCGCCTGCCTATGGTGGCGATTATGGGTATATCCTCCAGATGTTTGCCCTAGTTGACGAACAACTGGAGAGGCCTGTGTCCAGCAGTGGACCACAATTGGCTGATGATGATGATGATGTCCAGTAGTGGACGTAGGCAGACAGATGATATAAGGGTTTCGTTTTGTCCGAACCCTAAAAAGTGAGTTAAAGGTCATGGCTATTATGACAGTCGTAAGCTACGCTATGTAAATAGGGTTACGTATTTACGTACTGACATTTACGACTACACCATTACAAAATAAATATTATTAAATGTGTAGCTCATTAATAACGCCCACTTGTCTCGTGCCAAAAATACATTTGCCGTTAGTCGCGTGATAGATAACGGAAGATTTAGGACCTCAAACAATGAAGTAGTTAACTAAAAACTGCTTTACTGCTTTTTAATGGCGTGATGATTCCGGTCAGTATTTAATTTGAGTGAAAGTTTTAAAGACATTTTTATTATTTTTTAATGTGGCTCGACATAATGGCTTCCCTACGCCTGATGGAAAGCGAACGAGAAGCCTAAGTCGCTGTGACAACGGGCAATTAACTGGTCAGTTACCTGTCAGTTGCCACCGCCATGCCGGCCTAACCCTAACCCCGCACGAGCTCCGGAAACCCTACTCACCGGCAGAAACAGAGGTCATTTGACTGCGGTATTCTATAGGGTGGAGGTCCTTCCTCGGACGGGCGGCTCAATTCGAGCAAAGATTCGCTTTGCCCTACCTCTCTTAAATCTCTCTTAGATGGTGGTCATAGAGAGCGGTGATTTGACTTTTATACACGTGGGTGGTTTCTGGTCGGTGGTGTCATCTGCGGCTAGCCAGGGTATGCAGGGATGCGGCCGTATGCTTCGGCGCTACCCGTGTCCCTGCAACTTGCTGCCCACTGGTTACACAGGGGGGTTTAGTGGGTATGCCCTCCCTTTTGGGAGGTGTGAGTCCCACACACCATGCCGCCTCCCCCCGGAGACGGCATGAAGGTGCCTAATGCATTCCCCTCTTAAAAAAAATGGTTGAGGATCGCAGTAGGCTTATTTGTGCCCAAGTAAACCCTGCTGTCCGTTTCCTGATATTTTCTTAGTCGTTCGTTAGAAACGGGCATAGCATCCTGCTCCGGTGACGCTGCTGCCCTTCATCGGCCTATGTTATTTAACAAGGTACGCCTTCAATTGTAATGGTTATACCGCCACCGGTTGGTTACCAGAACCACGTTTGTTATTCAGCTGGATGCACCAGCTGAACAGCTAAATAGCTGAGGATGGCTTGGAGCGAAATACTATAATTCAAGTGCTGCTACTCATTTTTGGATCGGAGCAATGTATGTGATCCGAAATTTGCAAATAATACTTTCCTCTTCATCCCTCAGGACGTCTGGAGACATGAACCTTTGACATGATGACATTCAACATTCAATGTCAGCTACCTTAGTTCTCTGGATAACCTCATTAACATAAAAATATATAATGACAGTCCATTTACTTTCAATTCATGAAAAATCTGCCAAGTACGAGTGGGAAGGTAGGCCGAGGTTAGGTACAAATAAAATTGGGTGGTAATTAAACGGATTTATTTTTAATAGCTTCATTTGCCTTTTAAAATCTAAATGGCATCATCAGCTTATTGCAGTCCACTGCCAGTTGTTCGCCACTTTGGGAAAACTTCTGGAGGCTTTACCCATAATCGCAATTTGCTTCCCATACAACTTCAATTCGTTCAGTGTTGGTTTTATTAACGTGTGAGACATTGACGTGAGGGCGTCCCTTCTATGTGAAACAAGACCATAGAACAAAACTGTCTTAGAGCCGTAAAATTAAAACCACAAAAAAAAACCAAAACTGTCAAATACCTACGTCATAAGTGACGTTTAGTATCGTTAGTTTATGTTTTCTATCTATCAGTAGCATCAAGGCAAGAAAGTAAGCCCCAGTTTACCGGAAAATTACGTTTTGACGTGTCTCTCTAAACACTTTACATTGGCGAATTATCCGTGTTAACTCTACACGCGTGATAGAGTCCATTGACAAAAAAAATACTCAAAAATCATGATTTTGGCCGAGCGCGATAGGTAGTTGTCGATTTTAAAGAGGTTCATCTTTTCCTCTTGAGATACGTAACCCTAAAAAACAAAAGAACCAACAAGTTTTAGCACATCCCTCATTTGCCGCGTCAGTTTCAGGCCACCATCTGTTTTTGCTAGAACAATATGAACATCAGCTGTTCAACGCTAAACAAACGCTCCGTAAGTAGCCGAAACGCCTTTTGTTCCATTAATGGGACTGAAGATGACATTTCGTTGCATTAAATTATAACTCGTAGTGTGTTCGCGACAGAACGCTGTTGATTGAAAACGCTAAACTAATTTACAACTAATTTTGGCAGTGTTTATAAACGCATTGGCTCAGTTGCTCACTTGCTAGTGATCCTACCTTCAAAGCCGAGTGTCTCATCATCAGCCTACATCAGTCCACTGATAGACACCCGAGTGTCCTAGGGCTTGGAATCACGGTCAAAAATAAAATGGTCACTGTGTTTTTCAGTCAAAAAATAAGTACATACTTTTAAACACTGTTTTATAATCTGAAAAGTATTTATTATCATAATTCAATTATTACAATCACAACTTTTACCAGAGACTCCAGAGAGACGTCAAAGTATAGATTGGCGGGAACTAGACGTTGCTGTCAGTGTCACCGTAACGTCAAACGTCAACTGTCAACGATAGCGCGGTGACTCCTGAACGAGGCGAATAGTGCTGTCCGTTGTGATCGATTATATTCTTCTCTAACAGAATAGAAAGTTCCTAGATGGATACTTAAATATTTTTTTTGTATATAAATACGTATTCTAAGAGTACATTGTAAACACCCAGACTAATACAAACAGATATGTTCAATAAATTCTATAAGTGTTACTATAACCCTAGGCGCGCACTGGTGACTTTTTGTCACCGTGACAGATATCTCTCTTCTTCTCATTTTGAAAGTGCAAAAGAGATGGCACGACTGTTACGGTGACAAAAAGTTACCAGTGTGCGCCTAGGCTAAGCCTATAAGGAAGGAGAAGTGAGGAAGAGTGGCTTTCTCAGACATAGGTGCCTTAGCTTACTTACTAGAGTATGTCAGAAACAATTTAAAAACAACCTTTAATCTTCTCCTTTGCGTGTCGATGGCAAATGAAAAATCACACTTGAGGTGCCCAGTGCTCCCCCACTCTAATTTCACCCCCAGTCGCGGACATAAGCTCTGCCAGTGAGCAAGTCTCACCACACGCCGAACAGCAAATCATATGGGACATGCTTTGGAGAGGGGCACCACAGTCGCAGGCCAGGTCCGACCCATCAGTGTAACCCCACCTGAACCTATTTTCCTTGCTTTTAACTGAATGAAGATTATTATCGCAAATATTCCATTAATATTCTTAAACATAACACAGTTAAATTCTTCTTAAATAAACCATTTTCCACTGGCATCGTAACTCGTAACTTGCAGATGATAAAGTCTGAACGCATCGGTCCGCCATATTGAATTTTATTACGTACGTAATGTTCGGTCCAGTGGCGCCACTCAGAGCGGCGGCTGCTATAAACAACATTTATTATTATCTGTAGCGGAAAAGAAAATAACGTTTTAAATTTTTCATTTCATTGGAATATATTTTTGTCTACGAAATTTTTATTTTTTCTTCGTGAGTATTTAAACCGCTTTGTGTACCGTTTAATTTCATTTACAAATTACTGTATTTATTTCATGGACACCCGGGGTTTGACAGCATTTTGTTGGTAATATTAAAAAGAACGTTGATGTTTATTCCCGTGAAGGGGCCTATAACCGATAAAATGTGGAGAGAGTTCCTCTATTTTCAATTGTTCAAATTCGTCCGATATAATAATCACTATTCATTGGTCGAATTTGCCCATGCATGCTATTGCCAGTTGTCTCTACCACCGTAGGTATAGTACCAGCCTCTTTTGTTATTCGGCAGGATGCACCACGGGATGTAAGGGAGCGACCTATCACTTTTTCGCTCCAAGCCATCCTCACCTGCCCGTGGTGCATCCTGCCGAACAACAAACGAGGCTCTGGCAAACCGACTGGTGGCGGTAAAACCATCACGATAGAAGGCGTAGCTAAATACCACAGGCCGATGACGGGCAGCAGCGTCACCGAAGCAAGAAGCTACGCCCTGCGATCGCCAACCGGCCTGTCCAGCGTGGCGATTATGGGTATATCCTCCAGAAGTTTGCCCTAGGTGGCGAACAACTGGAGAGGCCTATGTCCAGCAGTGGACTGCAACAGGCTGATGATGATGATGATGAGGATGCACCACGGGCAGTGAAGGCGACTTAGAGTCCTCCTTTACATCCCAATATAACATGATCTCCTGCCCAAAAAAAGCTCAAGCCCCTTATTTGGGGACGAACATGAGCTGTTAATGATACGGGTACGATTGAGCGCTAGACATGATCTACCACACAGTGCTCGAACAAGCCGATCCGTATAATAACAGTGTAAGTATGCTCCTCGCGGAACATCGCCCGTCATCAATGAGCATTGTTACGGCGTAGTGCGCGTGTCCATTCGTCTACGTCAATGAACTTGATTAAAAGTGTTGGTCAGTGGCATAACTACAGAGTGGCTTCTTCTTTCCTTTCTTTATCAGCCTATGGTGTCCCATTGTTGTGCAAAGGTCTCCCCTAAAGTTCTCGGTCTAATACCAGAGCCTGCCAACAACACAGGTTAGAAAATCTCCAAAATGCCACGGGCTTGTCGGCAAAATTTCCGGGTTTTGGATAGAGATTTAGGGATGGGGATCTCTGATCTGAATCTGAACGAGGGCTCCTACTGGTGTAAAATTAATTAATTTGCAATTAAACATACTCTCAATTTAATTATGGTCGTAATTTGAGTGAGAATACAGTGAGAAAATGGGATGTAAGTAAGGGGACCTATCATCTTTTCGCTCCACCCATTAGTGCATCCTGCCGAATAACAAACGAGACTTTGGCAACCGACTAGTGGCCATATAACCATTATGATTGAAGGCGTAGCTAAACAACACAGGCCGATTACGGGCAGCAGCGTCACCGGAGCAAGAAACTACGCTCTACAATTTCCAACCCACCCGCCCAGCGTGGCAATAAAGCCCAGCTGCTCCAGATATTTGCCCAAAGTGGGGATCTATGTCCTATGGTCTACGTTCACCATTGGACTGTGGTAGGCTTATGATGACGATGTATATTAAATAAATAACCTAACCCAAAACATGCTACGCTGGGCCACACAGCGCCATCTAGCCCCAAACTAAGCCGAAAGTTTGTACTATGAATACTAGGCAACTGATAAACTTACTAAGATACATTTTTTTTGTAAATAAATACATTTTATACGTAGAAAACACCCAGACCAATACAAACATGTTCATGCACACAAATGTTTGTAATGTGTGGGGATCGAACCCACGACCCTTGGCTCAGAAGGCAGAGGTCACTACCAATTGAGCCACCGAGACAGTCGTATTGAGTATCTTACGTCGCCAACGTAGATTTCCGTGCGTCGAATGCCGTGGTACATTGGAGCCGTGCCCTAGCCACCGGGCGACATTTGATGCGCCTTGATTGGCGGAATGTGTCGCTGCGGACGCGATTGATTGCGTTGTTGAGGCCCCGTGCTAGGGCTGACACGATTACTGATGTGATCGATTTGACAGCTGATATAATGCTACGATGTTCTATGACATTCGGTGAACTTTTTCCGTCCGATTACAGTTTCGTAAATGTTAGGACTCAAGTTAGTTTCAAGCACTTCTATACATTTGTGTAAAACACTAACAGTAGCTTTTTTTAGATTTTTTTTATTTTTTTAGAACAGACGGTGCACGAAACCGCTTGAATTTGTCCCACATTCACATCACATTATCAGCCTCGTCTTGAAACTCGACAATTGTCATTTAGGAGGATTTTTTTTAGTCAACACGCTGGGCAGTCGGGTTGGTGACCGCAGTAGGTTTAATTTGTACCCAGGTAAGCGTCGCTACCCATTTCTTCTACGACACCCACAGGATGTGATGGGGTGGTCTATTCTGAACCCAGAAACGTTACGGACAGATTCTTGCGTGCAGTAAGAGATAATGACAGGAGGAGATTCAAGAGAGCGAATCTTCGCTTGTATTGAGCCGCCCGTCCGGGGAAGGACCTCCAACCTATAGAATACCGCCGCCAAATGACCTCCGGGTCGTGTTTCTGCTGGTGACTAGGGTCTTCGGAGCTCGTGGGGGGCTAGTGTTGGGCCGGCATGGCAGTGGCAACTGACAGGTAACTAACCAGTTACTTGCCAGTTGTCACAGCGAGTTAAGCTTCTCTTTGGCTTTCCATCAGGCGTAGGGAAGTCATTATGTTGAGCTGCTATAAAAAAAATACAATGCCGTGTGAACAATTCCTTCCGCGCGTCAATTGTCGTGGTGCGTTGGAGCCGCGCCCAAGCCGCCGGGCGACATTTGATGCGCCGTGATTGGCGGAATGTGTCGCTGCGGACGCGATTGATTGCGTTATTGAGGCCCGCGCTAGGGCTGCCGGTGCCGTGACTACTGACATGATTTGACAGTTGATATGATGCTGTGTGTAAACGTTTACCGTCCCATTAGAGTTTTGGAAGTGTAAGGCGTATCTGACCTCAACTCCTTTTTTTTAATAGACTAATATAGATCCAAAAATTTACTAAATGAGATAAAACGGAACACAGTTTATTACACACTAAATTGTGTAATAAACTTGTTTTATACCACTATACGGTATCCTTAAACTAAGTCAACCGTAAGGTGTGAACTTAAAGAAAGGTATGGCATAGCGAATCTTCGTTCGAATTGAGCTGCCCGTCCGGCGAAGGCCCTCCACCCTATAGAATACCGCAGCCAAATGAGCTCCGGGTCGTGTTTCTGCCGGTGAGTAGGGTTTCCGGAGCTCGTGGGGGGTTGGGGTTGGACCAGCATGGCGGTGGCAACTGACAGGACTGACCAGTAACTTGCCCGTTGTCACAGCGACTTGGGGTTCTTTTTCGCTTAACATCAGGCGTAGGGCTACTATAAAAATATCCTATTTATATAATCTTCTATAAAAAAATCGCCTTTAAATAATATACATACAACAATATTTTTAACAAGATTCCTGCAAAAGAAGTCAAAATCAGATACAGAACGCAATCACTTACTACGTCGTAGCGGGGCCGTAGCGCGGTCGTAGCAGATAGTCCGTAGCTTGTCTACGAATGAACCCACTGATATTGTAAGCGCGAAATGTTTAATGAAATTTTACTTTTTCACACAGAAGTACTGAATGGATTATAATGAAACTTATCAGTAATGTAGTTAATACCTCAGAATAACATTTAGCCTATAATTTAAAAATGTATTTTGAATAAGAAATTAGCTACTCGAAGTACAAATTTTACTTACTGTTACGTGAAATAGGGCGGTAGTTTTTATGACTGGCTCGGTGGCTCAATTGGTAGTGACCCCTGCCTTCTGAATCAAGGGTCGTGGGTTCAGTTCCCACCCGGGACAAACATTCGTGTGATGAACACTTGTGTTTGTTCCGTGTCTGTGTGTTTAACTTTGTAATTAAGTATTTATTTGTGGTGCCTTCGTTGTTCTGATACCCATAACAAGTGCTTAAGCTACTTACTTTGGGATCGGAGCAATGTATCCGATGTTGTCTGATATTTATTTTGTCTAGTACCCATAGTACAAGCTTCGGCTTAGTTTGGGGCTAGGTGGCGCTGTGTTGCCATGCGCGGCATGTCTTGGGTTATTTATTTATTTAAATAACTTTTATCTCCTTACTTTTCCCCATCCCTGCGCTCGCGGGCCCGAACAGACGAATCAGATTGCTTTGTTTCCGGCGCTAGTACCTGCTCGGGTAGCAAATGATACCGGCGTTTGATGGAGTTCTGTACTCGGGACCGATGAGCCGGGACCAATGAGGGATGTAGCTGAAGGGTGGGTTCGAGAGCGGACTTATTTGAATCTGTCACTTTGAATAAGTTCATGGATGTAAGGGAGCGACCTATCACCTTTTCGCTCCAAGCCATCCTCACCTGCCCGTGGTGCATCCTGCCGAACAACAAAAGAGGCTCTGGCAAACCGACTGGTGGCGGTAAAACCGTCACGATAGAAGGCGTAGCTAAATACCACAGGCCGGTGACGCTGCTGCCCAACTACATCAGGTTAAAGGAACACATAATC